>VDFB02010153.1:0-25465 GCA_007258455.2 Sequoia sempervirens
AAAGCCTTGCATTGCTCTTCTTTTGCCCCTACTGTTATTTGTGGGCAGGAGGTGTTGGATAAAGAAGATTATTTTTCTCATTATGCTCTTATATGTAGATTTAATGGTTTATGGCCTTCCCTTCCAAATTTGAACAAATGGGTTTTGGAGTCTTAGAGGCCTATTATTGAGGATAGGATTGAACTCTATCCTTTGGCTAGGGTTTTTTTTGTGGTTGCTTTACAATTTGAGGAGGATAGGGCTTGGGTATTGGAAGGGGGTGTTTGGTTGTGGGGAAAACACTTGCTTTCTCTCCGGCCTTGTTTCCCTTCTTTCAACCCTCTTTCAAAATCTATTAGTGTTGTTCCTACTTGGGTCAGACTTCCTAATTTTCCTTTTTAGTTTTGGGCTCCTTCTTGCTTTGAATCTATTGAAAATGCTATTGGTAGGTTTGTTATGGCTGATTCATCTTCTCTTGTCTATGATCATCCTACTTTTTCCTACATTCTTGTGGACATTGATACCTCAAAATATTTACCTGGGAAGGTCATTTTGATGGTGGGGGATAGACCATGGGTTCAGATTCTTGATTATGAGGGCATTCCTTTACGATGTAGGAGATGCTTTTCTATAGGTCATTTGGCTGCAAACTATCAAAAATCTTGTCGTACTTATGCTACTTGGTGGAAACATGCTCTTCGTGAGTATCTTACTATGGGTGAATCTTATGTTTTGGGTGATGATTCTAGGGATTATGTTTTGGCCTCTAAGGTCATGGTTTCTACTGCTGATGGTTTTCCATTGCCATATGTTGTTGCTATTGCTACTCCTAAGTTTTCTGCAGTCGTTGTTGATGCTACTGGTTTTACTGTTGTTGGTGTAGTTGGTTTTTTTCCAGTTGCTGGTTTGTTTGAAGTTGCTACTAAAGTGGTTGGCTTGGTTATAGTTGTTGTTGCGGCTAGTGAGGTTGCTGCTAGTGATCGTGCTGCTATTGCTGTGACTACTAGTTTTTTTGCAGCTCTTGTTGCTGCTGTTGGTTGTGGGAGTGATACTCCTGTTTCTCTTCCTTATTTGCCATTGTAGGATTTTCCTTCGATAGCCCCTTGCTCTAATCATTTGAAGGAGGATCTTTCTTGGATGGTTGTGCAAAGAAGGAAGAGAGGTCTTCTTAAGCATAATCATTCCTCTCAGTCCCTTGTAAAGTTTATTTGTAGTGGTCAGAAGGTTGCACATGTGGTTTAGCTTTGCTTTTCCCACTATTGCTTGATGTTGTTTGGCTGCTATTCTTCTTTGTTTATGTTTGAAGCAGTTGTTTGTTTTTTCTATGGTTTTGGGTTTTTGGCTGCTGCTGATTGTCTAGTGTAGTATCTTTTGAGCAACATTTTGTACCTAAAGTTGTAAAGGGTTTTGGGTCCCTTCAAAACCTATTTTTTCCTTATAATCAAAACAACATACAAGATACATAGACACAACCAAGTAACAACAGAGATACAACACATCATAGACCCAACCACTAATTGTCCACACCCTCCCATTTCTTGACCAAGAGGTTTAACACATCATCCACAATCTAGTTGAAATTGTAATAGTTATTTACTTTACACAATTTAGAACAAAATGGTTAGAAAATCCTAGATAAAATATTTGTAAATATTTTATATTTTCACAATCAAACAATATCATGTATCTTGATATCACTATTTAAACTTTGATTCAAATTTTTTATGTTTAATTTTTTTTGAATATGTATATTGAAATCCCTATGAATGAAATTGACTAAGTATGTTATCGTATTTAAATTTTGAAGAAAAAAAGACATTATAAGAGATTCATCATAACATAATTCATTCATACAAAAATAGAATATGGTATCTTAATTTTAAAGTTATTTGCATTTAGCACTATTGTAGAGATAGAGAGAGAAGAAGACACATCATGCATAATATCATCATTTTTGAGAGAGGGAGACATTTTAACTTTCATCTAACCAAGAATCAAATTTATTATCTATGAAATTATCAATAATCTCATTTTCATCACATGCATTAAACTAGGCATCCTTGGGTTCAATAAAAAATTGTGGGATTAGTTTGGTTAGAGGAAAGAGGTAACAAGTCATAGGAAGGTGGGAGGGAGAAATCAATAGGTGAAGTAGAGATGGTTAAATGTGCTTAATAGTAGTATAGTATTCAAAGATAGATCAAGAGAATAAGAACACTAAGGCGGGTCCATATCTAGATGGAAAAAAAATATACTATAGAGTAGTAGAAAGTGAAGGGAAATATTGTGAGGCAATGAGAGAAATAGAAAATAATAGGTAGATTAGAGGGGGAAGACATTGAGTCACATGTTTATCTATGTCAGGATTTTTTTGGAAAAGATGAATGGGTATAGAGATAAGAGACTGAGATTTGATATTGGAATATATTTAAAATTATAAGAGAATGTGGCATGAAAAGAAGATGGGATGAGATCCAAGGTGGGAACATCATCATTTCTAGAGGAATCAATGACACCCTTAGTGGAATGGTCATCAAGAAGAGTATAGTCATAGGTTGGAAGCATGCCAAAAAGTTGTACACCATCATTTTTAGAAGATTAAAGAATACCTTTAGTGAAATGGTTATCAAGTAATATATAGTCATAGGTTGGAAGCATGCCAAAAGTAAGAATGGGAAAATAATTATCATCTTGATTTAGGGGTGACAAGACACACTAGTGAGAAGATAAACTAAATGATGAATCAATTATACTTGATGATTTACTTATATAAGGAAAGCTACAAATAAAATAAAATCGTGTAAATCAAAAGGGTACACCTAATATTATGACACATGCACACTATATTTAGAATGTACCAGCTATTATAGACTTGCAAACTTAATTTCAGCTAAATCATTTAGCTTAAGACATCCATGTGAGGAGTTACAACTTGATCTTGGTTAACAACTTGGTCCATACATTCTAGAATGAACCCAAATTTTACTTAGAGATTCATTGGATCACTTTTAGTAATCTTTCCTCTTGGAATTCTTCAAGATTCTTTGTAGTTTCTCTTAAATTTCAATTGCAAGACTAAAATGTATAAAATAGATCCTCCAAAATAGAATAGTTAAAGGGGACTATGCCAAGGGCTTAAATTTGACAATCGACCTTGCTTGTCAACAAACTTTTTTAATGATGATTATCTTTTGAAAGGTGCCCTTAAAACATTATGATATACCTTAGTGTAAGTTAAATTATATATAAATCAAATATATATATCATTATAATTCTATATAAATTTTGACAGTCTATCCAAAATCTCTCCTTTCAATTTTCTTAAAATTTTGATTGTATTTTGCGACAAAAATCTTTAAATACGATCATATGACCATCAAATTTGAGCCCTGACTATGCCTTAATTAGTCCCCTTGTGAGAATTTAACCAAGATCCACATGACATGAAATATCGATATAAATATTGAAATAAATTATATGCTTAGAATCTAACTAAATCTAAGTACAAATAGAAGATGTTAGCTAGCCGAAGTTAGGAACATCCACAAGATAGAGAAGCGAATGTACATAAAATTCTTAAAAAATTGAATATCAAATGAAGTTGGAATAGTTTCCGGAAGATGGTGAAGCAGGACAGGGTCTCTGAGATTCATGGCGTGGAAGGGGGAAATTCCAAATTGAATGAAGAAAGGGAAGATCACAGAGGCATGGATGAGAATAAAATCTCAGAGGAGGTCACGGTGGATGTATCTGCTTTTGTGGAAAGAGATGCAAAATATCTTGAACAGAAAGCTGATATCGGTGGGTTGTTGGGGAAATGGTTTTCAAGAAAAGAGATTGGCAAATGGGTAATGGAAAACTGGAACATGGATCCAATTATGAAATTTCTTCCCAAAGGATTCTTTGTGGCAGTGTTCAGGAGTGAAATGGAAAGAGAACAAATAATGGGGAAGCCAGTTTGGAAGGACGGCTCTTATTTCCTCTTTCTTCAAAAATGGGTAAGAAATTTTAACCCATTGGACTTCTACCCACGCAGTGGCCGAACATGGGTTCATCTATACAATCTTCCCTTTGAATACTTGTGGGGGGGCTGCATATCAAGAATTGGAAATGCTATTGGGAAAACTCTCAAAGTTGATTTGAAGGAAGGAGAATCACTGATCTATGCAAGAATATTAATCCTCTGAATAAAAGAAATCCCTCAATCAATAAGCTTATAGTATGGTATGAGGAAATGAACGCAAAGTATTGAGATCGAGGAACCCAAGTTTTATTGCACAAAATGCAAACGAAGAAATCATAACACTGATAAATGAAAACGGTTTCCTCCAGCAACCAGGGAAGTTTGGAGGGAAAAAAAAAGTGAAAAGAAGGAAGAACATTGCGGGGGTGATAAAAAAGGACAATGCAAGCGCAATGGAACAGAATGGGTTTCAAGCCTCCTCCCTTGTAAAGAATTGGCAATTAATTCTGGCAGAGACGATTGAGGATCTTTGTCTTGAAGAAGAAATACAAAACGAACAGGGGGAGATAGGCTATTCAGGAGATGAGCGAAAGTCTCCTCTAAGACTGCTCGAATGGCACACAAATGATATCTCTGAAAACTTTGATCAATTATCTGAAAAGACAATATGGAGGATTTGGATTTAACTAAAACAAGAAGAATCAGACAAACAGTGAAGAATGCCTCAACATCTAAAGTAGGAAGGAAAACCAATAAACAAAAAAGAGAAGAAGAGGCCCTCAAAAGTGAACAACCATCTATTAGATCCTGCATGACGTGATCCAAGGGAGCAAGTACCTTCCTAGGAGGGAGATGGAGATTCTCTTATGGAATGTTAGGGGCATAAATCCCCTTAACAAAAGGTGACCAGTAAAACACCAATTGGAATGTCAAAATCCAAACATCATCTTTCTTCAGGAAACAAAGATCGAAGGTGAAAAAACCATTGCATTTATCAAATTTTGCAAAAGCTGGGAAGGCCTATTGGTGGATGCAACTGAAGCCTTAGGTGGTCTTGAGGTCTTATGGTGATCAAGGAGAATCAAGGTATCACTCATAAAATCAAACATGCATTGGATGAAACTTGAGGTAATCAATACTCAAACAAATTCAAACTATGAATTACACAATGTGTATGGACCAATAAAAGTTGAAGAGAAGAAATTATTATGGAATAATTTATCAAATAATCTAGGTGTAGACACGTGAAATTAGCATTGTGCACTTAAATAGCATCACATTCATAAACCAAATTCACATTCATCCGCTCATTAAATTAATCAAGCTCATCAAATCTATTCACCAAGTAAATCAGTACTATTTAATTCATTCCTAAGGTTATTCATTTAAATTAAATAAATCAAAGTCTCACATCAACCTTTTAATTAAATAAATCAAGACTTTATTTAATTAAATCACAAAAGTCACATTTCTCCCTCTTGATTTAAATAAATCCCTAAATCTAAGTCAAATGGGTCAAAATCAACTAATCATCACCTAAGCTAATCTAATCCCAATTAACCTAATCTAACCACCCATCACATCCTCTAGCTTTTCCCACTTACACTAATAAATTATTTTAATTCATTTATAAATTCATCAATTTCTTTCAACTTGGCATAAAAATGAAATATTCCCTCAAGTTTGAATATGAAGACAAGTTGACTTGTCCCTTCCAACATTTCAATAACTTCTCTATTTCATGTCCCCCACTCAACATTTATTTCACAAATTCAAATTTGAATCTCCCCCTCTTGGGCACATTGGCCAAAACTTGCACATTCCTCAACCTATCATAATGTGACAAGTGGCCTCATCTCATTGGTCCAATCATTATCCTACATTGTTCTATTTTGAGCTTTCTTCTAATTTGAAAATCTATAAATAAAGGGTTGATTCTTCATCAAATCATCTACACTCTCATGCAAAGTTACTCTATTAAATTGAGAACTAATTTTGCTCATCACATTGCATTACATCATTTCAGTTTTAGTACAGATTGGGAAAGGGTCATTGGCACATTTGACACCAATCCAATATGGAATAGGAACCTGTCTTGCTTTTGCAATGTCTTCTTGATCCTTTTTGTTATTTGTGGAATTTCTTGAGCATGGACATGTTATTCCATAGAGGTATTCATAGATTTGCATATATGTAAACTAACCCTACTAATGAATGTTGGAGATAGTTCATTTGCAGATTTTATGGTGCTTCATCATGGCGCTAGAAGGAGGGAATTCAAGTTATTTTAGATCTTTTTTCTATTTTTTAGAACCATTATTTAATTAGTCATGGTGTTTTTCTTACAAGCTTTTGTGCAATCTTTGACTATACATGGAAAATATGAATTATGTCAAAAATATTTTGAACTCTAACCATCATTGGATAGTACTACACCTTGAAAGAAGAAGGTTAGCTTGTAAACCATCATTCAAAAATTCTAACTCTGAATCAATAAACATTTGATTCATCTATCACAACTTTAACATTGACATTTATATTTCTTAGGTATCCACGTAGAGACCTTCAGAGGTATGTCGATTTCTTAAGTTTTAAACAAGTGGGTTTTTGGATGCAAGTAGTTGTTGTGTACTGACTTTATCAATGCAAGCTGCTAACACGGATTGAGGAAATGATCTCTATCCATATAGATTGGTTTCTATTTTTTAGTAGTCAATTGCATTTATATTAGCTATATACTTGAATTTGATTAAATGAACTTGTGACCCAAGTCTCTGGCTACAACAACCATTGAGTCAAAAACACCTCTGTTTGATAGTATTACACACATGGACTAACATGATTTTAATGCACAAAATATTTCTAATCCATACATATGTGTCGATGGATATGCTAAATCTAAGTGAATGACGTCGTTTACAAAGTTATATGCATGTAGTCCAGATTGCTCGTATAATTCTTGTTGATTATATGGGGCGCCCTATCCCCAGGTTTTTGTTGATTCTTATAAAACTAATGAAATCTTGAGTGCACATATGAAGGAATCACAACAAATCATATCAAGGTTTATATTTTACAGTTCTTGATTTGTACTCACCAATCTACATCATACGCGGAATGAACTTTCATGGTGTCTGTGCATTAACCAGTGACATTGTGTCTTTATTTGGGTGCCAAAATCTCCCACATACTCAAGCTTATATGCTTTTTTATCTTTTCTTTCATTCTGAGTCTTTGTTGGCTGCCAGTCCATTCTATTCTCTTACTGACGAGTATCTTAACTTCTATCAAAGCTATGATATCATATCTTACTGCAAATCTGGAAAAGGACAGGATAATACATGTGCATTTTTGTGGTACAACCAACTTGGACTATGTAAACCCCAAGTGTGCAAGTGAAAACATGAAGTTGATAGGACCTTAAGCTAAGTCTACTTTATAGGGCCTTAAGCTTGACCTTCACATATGCTAAAGCTTTGATTGAATTCGTTGTCCCAATGGGTAGATAGTTCTCTAAAATGTGCTTGATAGTGATATGACAGTTACACACATTTACTAGATATTGCTTGAAGTCTGTATTTATCAATTATTGCTTGAAGCCTGTTTCCTTCAAAATAAATGCACTTATTGCTTGAAGCCTGCGTCCTTCAGGTTGTGGTAATTGGTTCTTACACCTGCTAATAGCATTCGCTTGTAGGTTTTTAACACTGCACCTGCCAAATGCATCTGCTTGAAAAAATTCATTCATTGTTGATGTCATACCTCTGCCATTTGCATTTACTTGGAAAGATTTTCAATTTTTTTTTTATGCGTCCTTACATCTACCATTGCATTAGCTTGAAAACTTTCTTCTTTAGAATTTATGGCACAGTTTTGTATTTTCCAAATGCATTTGCTTGAAATTTTATGTCTTTTCAAATTTATGCTTGCCGATTGCATTTAGCATTAAAATCTTTTTGATACATGTTGTCGTTGTTGACTTTACACCTACTGTGCACACACATACAGGTTTATGAAACCGTACCTTCCAGTTACATTAATTGTTACAAACATTATCCCTAGGATAGCGATATAATCAGTTATTGAATGATCAACAAGTATGGTTAGCAAGTGGTCTGTAACTTGAATGTTAGTAGGTGTCTAAGTTGTTTACTATTTATGGTTCAACTTGCTGTAAAAATGACAATATAATCCTTATGATGGTGTCCTTGTTCATCAACCAGTGGTTAGATGCATTATGAACTAAATCTTATTGCTCATTGATTGGTATTCTGACCACTTTTGTGCCATAGCTTTTGACATTGATATTGTTTTCCTTTGTTGTCCTTGGCACCGCCTATGAGGTGAAGAGTCATTTAATGTTGATTAGAAGCATTTCATATTGGTTGAAAGCATTTAAATTTTTCTTGTCTACTTGTTGACTTCTAGCTAAGGCATTATGTCCAACAGATTACTGCCTTGCCTATGCTTTTACCTATTTATTGCTCATTCTTTCGGGTTATACCTCAAGTGTTGTTAGCAAGGTGCATCATAAAAATCTATCTTTGGGCATCATTCCTTCTAATGTGAATCAACATACAACTATTGCATAAGCTCAATATTAGTAAGTGATAAAGCATGAGTCACTTATAAATGTTTCTTTTATTATCACGATCATCCAAAATCATTTATCTTTTTGATTGAGATTATGCTATTATTTGAAGTTAATGATCAAAACTAATGTAATGATCCTCACATGATTATCTTTTTGTTGGAATAGGTGTTAAGGATAACGAAGGACAAGGAAGGTAAAAGAAGGAAAGCAAAGGAGGATAACGAAGGAAAAAGAAGGAAAGCAAAAGGTGAAAACAAAGGAGAACACAAAAAATCGAAGAAGGAAGATGAATAAAATGAAGCATGAGGATGATATTTTGAAAGATCAAAGTGTTTTTTTAAACACTTCTTCAAGAAATTGTTATCTTTTCTTTCTTAGAACACTAATGTCATTTGGGTTTAAAAAGAATTTTTCAATTTCTTCTTGCAAAGGATAAAATGAACATTAGGAATGCAACTTACTAGTTTTTGTTTCTTTGATTAACAATTGAACAAAGTATCTCTCACTCGTCTTTTGGTGCTTAAAAATAACTCACATTTTGCTTTGTGGATTTAAAAAGAACAAGTAGGCTTTGTTTTCATGAGCTTACTTAAACTAAGGCATTGAAGGGCATTATCGCGGCTTCTCTGGCTATAAGAGATCTTCGAATCGAGCCTTTTTCATGACTTATATGGAGTAAAATTTCAAAATCACCTCCTTCAATTTGAAGTTTGCATTCGAACAAGATCTTGTGTCAGTGCGAGGGCATTATCACGTATATTCTCTCTTTGTTGCCATCAAATATTGATCGAGTTATGGATTTTTTCTTTACTCGCTTTTGTTTATCCTAGAGGGCCTACCTTGGAGAAAAAGTACTCGCAAGGGAGCGAATCAACCCGGTAAACCACTTCTAAGCCAAGAGTATTTCAGGGATATAAATGTGTGAATTATTAGGGTAAGAGTTCCAATAATATCCGCAGGTTGGTCACGACAAGATGGATCGAAGGGGACCTCTTGTATGGGTGAAATCCATGAGCGAAAGTCATTATTAAAAATATCCATGTGCTAAATTTTCCAAAATCCCGCTTTAATCTATTTGTTGGTGCAGAATAGTGGATACGGCATACTGATCGCTTTAGTAGAAATGGAAACCTTCTGCATGGAGTTTCATGGAGTGTTGATGTAGTTGCCACGTTGGCATTGTGCAGTGTGGAGGCGGTGGGGTCGAAGCATCTAACCGATACGCTAAAGATAAGTGTAGCTAGACTCGGCGGAACCGCTGAAATATTGCATCGCACGCTCCATCGAGTTGTACTTATTCTTAGATTCGCGGAATGCATTGCTTGATCAAAACATCTTGAAAACAAACATAACGTCATCGTATCCAAATTTCAAACCCTTTTGGAACAAATACGGTGGCTCAATCATACATACCATTGCTTTTTCCTTAAAGTTCATCGCCAAGAGATTTAAACAGGTAGTTCCACATCTAGTTACTTAAGTAAGCAATAAGGTGGCCGCTGCCTTGAGGGTTCATCAAATTTCCACATAACATACTTTATGGGGTTTGAAGAAATTAAGACATTGGACATCTTAGTTTGAAAACTTAATCAAAGAAAGTGTTTTTGGTAAAATAAATTCATTAAGCAAAGCTAAACAAAATGAACTTTCATATGTAGTGGCTCCTCATTCTTGAAAAAGTCCAAAATAAAAATCATTGGTTGGAAATGTATGTCCAAATTGAATCATTCTTTGGTTATAAAGGTCTCTAGGAAGCATTTGCATGTTCTTCAATACCTACGTCTAGGCAAACACAGTGTCTTTTTTAGGTTCATCTTAGGATCAAAGGAAAATCAAAATATTTTTTCATCCATCCTTCAAAACATCAAAACAAACATCATCTCATCATCACCTTTTGGAAAATCTTGAAATCATCCTTAATGCTAGGATTTTTGGCAAAATCAAAATCATCAAAATCCTTGAGACTAATTCCTTGAAAACATTATCAAAATCACCTTTGGATAGGTATGTGTAGATGCATCCTTTTGCATATGTTTAGTCAAAGTTATCAAAATCATCTTGTTTAGCTTAGTATAGTAGATGAATCCTTCTTCATATGCTTAGTGAAACTATCATCTTGTTTGGATAGGTGTGGGTAGATGCATCCTTCTCCCCGCAAATATTCAAATGATCATCCTTTGAATATATCTATCCCTTAGATAATCATCCAACATCTTAGGGTCTATTCATTCAAAATCAAAAGCAATCAAAATCAATGAAAATCAAGGACAATCCCAAATCCAAAATCAAATCAAAATCAAAATCCGCAACATATCTAAAAGTCCTAAAAGCCTAGTATCTCCTTCAAGATTTACCAAAAGATCATAACATCCACATCATCCATCTCTTACATCATCATATCACCTTTTGATCCTCAAGATATCCTAAAATTTTCTACTTTAGGCATAAAGTAAAGATCAATCCAAAGAATCAAGAGATTCATCTCCCATTCTTAAAAATTGATCCTTGTTTTATGGTTCAAACTAGATCTTAATACAAGAAGAGCATGGAAGCCAACAAAGAAACACCCGCTTCAAGTGATTTAAGTCAAACTACTCCTAAAATGAATCCCATTGGGTCTGGAAATCTCACAGTTAACCTTCCAACATCATTGCAAAATCTGCAAGAAGAAAACCAAGGAGAAGATCTTACTTTTGGGATGTCCCGTGAAGAAATAACTGAAATGCTCCAAAATCCAGAGAACCATAAAATCATCAACATCATGATGAGGCTCAACCCTTCATTATACATGCTTGAACTAACAAAACAAGGAGCCAAATTACCTTTGGATTTTGACGTGAGTACCATAGTGGAGACATCTTTTCCTCCAATCTCATCCACCATTCCCATCTCATCTACACCATCCCAAAATGTCACCCAAAACATTTCACAAATCATGACATCTTTTGCTCCAACCTAAGCATTTCTCAATGCTATTCAAGCACACCCCCTTGTTAATAATTAAAAATTGGATGCAAACACCACCTTGGAACAAAACATACCCAAAAACCCATTACATTAGAATGTTCCTCTCACCTTCCATCATGATCCATCATCATCATTTTTTCACACAACACCTCAAAATTCTCTCCTCACAAATTCACAAGAGAAGGGAGATATGTTAGGACTAGGGGGAATGTTTGACACCACAACATTTTCGCAAGGACTCACACCCCTTACATTTCCACCACTTCTATTTTTTCGATCATCATCCACACCACTCCTTGGCTTAGGGCTTCCCCCTACCAAATATCAACCAAACCAATATCCCAAATATCAATCAAAGCATTATGCCAAACTCTCAAAATTTGTTATCGACATCGCAACGACATACGACAAACGCACAAGCAATTGCAAAATCATCAAACACCCCCATAACATTACAAAACATGGTCTCTCAAGGGCCAATCACATCAATAGCACCACTTATCACTCAAACCACCACATCAACAATACCATCTATCACTCAAATCATTAACACAACATCACCATTTGCCACCACCACAAACACCATTCTGAATCCACCACCACCCCCACCACCACCAACTTCCACCACATCAAGTCAATACAACGTGAAATTGCAAGTTGCTTTTCAAAGGGGATTCCAACAAGTGCAAAAATAAAAGGCCGTACAACTAGCTGCTTAGCAAGCTGCTCAAGTTGCGCAAGCTGCCCAAGTTGCATAAGCCACATTACAAGTGCAACAAGCCACACAAGCCCAAGCTTTATTGCAACAACAACAAGATGCCCAAGCCGCTCAAGCATTGCAAGCATTACAAGCACAAAAGACTACTCAAGCACAAGCTCTCTTACAACAACAAGTGGCACAAGCACAAGCCCAAGCACAAGCGGTGCAAGCGCAAGCTCAAGCTCAGAAAAATGCCCAATATCAAGCACAACACGCACAAGCACAAGAACAAATTCTTGCATAAAGACAAGCAGTGCAATTGCAAGCATATCAGCAAGTAATTAAGCAATATCAAGGGCATCAAGAAGCAACCGAATTGGCAGCCCAACAACAAGTGTTGTTGGAACAACAAAAAGGACAACAACAAGCACAAATCTTAGTGCAGCAACAACAATATCAACAACAGGCATTGTTCATACAACAATAGGTGGAAGCCTACCTTGCTCAGTAGAACATACATATGCCATCGAACAACACACTGACCAACCCACCCATTCAACCCACAATCAAAACACCCAAAAAAACCTTCATCCCACCCCGTGATCCGCAAAATGATGTAATGACACAAATCAGGTTTCTCTCGCAAAAAGTCCTTGATCTTCAATCAGGGCGAACAACAAAGACACCAAGCAATTTGTGTCTGTATCCATTTGATAGGAGCCTAGTAATGAAACCGTTCCCCAAGGGATTTGAGATCCCCAAATTTGACAAATATCGAGGGACAGGAAACCTTGAAGATCACATCAAGGAATTCCATTTTCATTGCATGGAAGTCACATATGGTGATACTTATCTGATGCAGCTATTTCCTAGAAGTTTGGTAGGCCACGCTATGGAATGGTTCTCTCGTCTACCTTCAGGCATTAGAACATTTCAAGAAATCATAGATGCATTCATTAAGAACTATGCATGTAACATTGCAATGGATGTTAGTCTAGAAGAACTCTTAGCTCTGAAATAGGGTAAGGGTGAACCATTCGATTCATTCTTACAATGATGGTAATCCAAGGCCAATCAGAACAAGTGGACCATGCCAGAAGAACAACAAGTTTACACAATCATAGCCAACCTTGAAGGCCACTTGGCATTTCATCTCAAGGTTAAGGGCATCACCACATATGATCAGTTGATCCCCAAGGTGCTCAGCATCGAAAGAGCCCTTATAACTCAACCCGCGGAATCAACATCATACCCCGAACAACAAAAAAACTGCCCACCATCCAATTACAATGATAAACCTTGTACATGGGCAAGGAACAAAAAAATTACTTATGATGGTGTCATCGATGCCAAGGTGGTCATTAGTGCCCCTCGCCAAAACACACCCTCACCACAAATCCAAATCCAACACCAAAACAATCATCACACAATACAACAACCGCACAACAATTTGACAATCAATAATCTCAATGAGAAAACTGGACCACCCCAAAGGAATAAGAGTTATCCCAAGTGAAAATACACCACTTTGGGGGAACCACTTGAAGACAATGAAAAAGATGATAGATGAAAAAATTCTCTACATTTGAGAATTACCAAAAACTGGATGTGAAACCTCCTTGGTATAACGAGAATCAACTTTGCGAGTTCCATAAAATCAAAGGCCATACCACAAACAGTTGCATGAGATTAAAGAACATCTTTCAAGATCTCATCGATAAAAGAATCATTAACGTGGAACAACCTACAGGAAACCAGGATCTTAAGATATATACGAATCTAATGTCGAATCATGGAAATAAAGAGAATAACAATAACAAAGATAAAGGGAAAGGCACCCACTCAAACATAAATCATGTGTATGAAACAGTCGTCACCTCCCTAGATGAAAACTGCATGGTCATTACTATCAAGGGTACCTAGATGCTGAAGATTTTGGAGTCACCACAAGAGGCGGCAAAGTAACCATTGTAGGATCATCCCAGCCAAACAAAGTCCTTGCATCTAGATCCGTTCCAAATGGCCATAATGTCCTAGATTAGCTCAAGAGAATGCTAGTGTAAATCTCCATCATGGAGTTGCTAAAAATATCATCTTCCCATAGGAAAATCCTTGAAGAAGTGTTGGCCTCATCCACTGTCCCTGCAGATCTTGATGTGGAGCAATTCCAAGCTATGATCGGAAATATCATTATGCCTAATCTTCTTACATTCTCCGACCAAGATTTCCCTGCTCAACCATCTCACAACCGAGCGCTTCACTTGGAAGCCATCGTGTATAAGAGCAAAGTCAAAAGGGTCTTGGTAGATGGAGGTGCGGGTTTGAATATTTGTTCCCTAAGTCTCATCAAGCAATTGAAAATATTAGAGGATTCCATCAACAAAGGAAAGGGTATCACAATAAGGGCATATGACGATCAAGAAAGAGTGTCTCAAGGCACAATCAGACTCCCTATTCAAGTAGGTACGACTCTCATGGAAACCACTTGTTAGGTCTTGGACCTTGACTTTCTATATAACATCCTCCTAGGATGCCCATGGATTCATGCGATGAAAGTAGTAGCGTCCACTTTCCACCAATGTGTGAAATTTACACATAAAGGACAAGAAGTGACCATACATGGAGATCCCGAACCTTTCTCATATTGCAAAAATATTGAAGCAAAGTATTACAAAATTCTCCAAGTACCAAAAAATGATTTGGGCCCATCCACACCATACATCGATCTCGCCACTCTCGCATCCACTTCTACGACAGAGACACCCGCCACTCCCACCATTCCCACCATCTCCAACATCAAGCTCATTATCCAAGACAACAACTATGGAAATTACAAGATCCCTAATAATGCTTTGGTGGTAGGATAGTTACCACAATCTCCCAGGTCACAGGGACAACCACAAATAAATGAAGCCTCCACATCCCAAACATCTCCTGAAAGCTATCCCACCTTCACAAGGTGGGGGGATCTTGGATGAGAAGTTATTGCGGTGGATCCATCTCAAATGCTATATCAAGATGAAAGACCAGTAGCTGACTTACCAATGGATGAAAAAAGCAAGGGTCTACAAATGATGCTCACAATGGGCTACAACAGAAACCAAAGACTGGGACAAAATGATAATGGGATTATAATACCTATCATGCCAGAGATGCGACCAATAAAAAATCTTGGCCTTGGATGTACCCCTCTGAGTATAACTATACGAGGCTGAAGTCTACTAGTTAGAATGGTTAATAATCCTCCTCAGCCAACCCCAGCAGACCTATGACTACCAGTGTCTATAGGTAGAGTCATAGATCACTTTAAATTTGATATAATCGATGTTTGTAGTAGTAGTGATGACGAGGATCACTTGAATAACTTACCTAGGCTATTTGAGGATACCAATCTTTGCATGATAAGAATCCTATCTTTTGAAATAGACCACCAAAATCATGAGATCTACCTCATATATCCCCAACTCATTAACTATGACCAACGAGGACCACCAGTTCTTGATACATTTGAAAACGATGAGGCGCTCTCAGAATTCATGAATGCGTAGGATGGTTCCAGTGGGGAATACAAAAGTAGGGTTAAGCTAGAGTTGAGACGCCACATGCCACCCTATTATGGGGAAATGATTCGGGATCGCAGGAGTGCAAAATTGAAATTAAATGCATCAAGTCATTGGTATGAAGCTTCAATGTAAACTCTCTAACAAGAAAAAGTACAAAAAGAAAGGATGCATCAATGGTGAAAAGCTCTCACGAGGCCCTTGAGGATGGGGATTTCCCGTCTTTCCTTTAAGAGCTATTCATCCGGGGAAAAGTCGAAAGCGTATTGATGAAAAATTACAATCTGTTGTCAACCCACAGAAACAGAGGCAACCTTGCATCACGACTACTATCAGGAATCACTACTCCATGAAGGCTGGGAAACCACAGCAGCATTCCTAAGAGAGAAGACCAAATAAACTTCATGTGGAGTTATGTTGGAAGGCATGCTTGGGACTTGATCCAAAGACCATGGTTCACCACTTAGCAGTGTATCTAGAAGCAAAACCTATTAGACAAAAGCTTCAAAAAATGCACCCTCAAATTACCCTGCTAGTCAAAATAGAGTTAAAAAAGCTTTTTAGACAGGATTTATCACAGGCGGTAGGGGTGTCCCGCAAATGGGTGTCCAGGATTGGTACTATATTTCAAAATTAAAATGAAATCTCGCCATCTGCATAGACTTGAGAGAGATTTGAACAAGGGCATTGTCAAAGATGACTGCCTTCCCAACTTATCGACATGATAGTAGACATGACAACAGCGGGGACATGAGGGCACTTGCCACTGAAAATTCTGTGGTCTCGAGGATACAACCAGATCATGATAGCTAAAGAGGACCAACTTAAAACAACTTTCACTTGCCCATGGGGGACATACTATTGGAACATGATGCCATTCAGCTTAAAGAATGTAGGAGCAACATATCAAAGCGCCATAACATTGATATTCCATGACATGATTCATAAAATAGTCGAAGACTATGTTGATGGCATTCTAGCTAAGTCAAGAAAGAGAAAAGATCACATAGCAACCCTAAGTGCCATCTTTGGCAGACTAGAGGAGTACAAGGTCAGACTAAACCCAAAGAAGTGCATCTTCGGCATACAATCAAGAAAATTGCTAGGATATATAGTGTCAATGAGAGGCATCAAGGTGGATCCAGCAAAAGTAAAATCAATCCTCGAGATGGAGGCATTGAAAACATTAAAGCAACTAAGAGGTCTCCAAGGCAGACTCCAATCCATTTGAAGATTCATAGCACAACTGGAGGACAAACAAAACCCATACTCTCACCTACTCCACAAGGGAGTAGCGCACAAATGGGATACCAAGTGTGAAGAGGAATTCAAAAAAATCAAGGAATACCTACTGACACCACCAGTCTTAATGCCACCAATCCCAAGAAAACCATTGATTCTATACGTGTCATCAACAATAGCGGCCCTTGGAGCTCTTTTAGCCCAGCATGATGAAAATGGTATAGAAAGGGATATATATTACATTAACAAAACAATGGTTGGGCATGAGCTAAACTATTCATTCATCAAGAAAGCATGCCTCACAGTAGTGTTTGCATCACAAAAATTTAGACATTAGATGTTGGCACATAAAATAAAACTCATCGCCAAAATTGATCTTCTCAAGTATCTACTATCAAAGGCAATGCTCATAGGAAGAATGTAAAAATGGGTGATGATATTATTAGAATATGACATCGAATATGTGGAGAGGAAAGGAATCAAGGGCCAAGTCATCGCAGACCAACTGGTAGAAGCACCAATCTATTCTGAGAACCCTCTTGTCTTAGAGTTTCCAGATGAATCCATTTTTAATCTCAATGTAGCTAACCACTGGAAACTGTACTTTGATGGCTCATACATGCAGCATGGATCAGGAGCTGGTGTTTTCTTTATCACACCATAAGGGGATTGCATACCAAGGTCCTACAAACTAACATTTCCTTGCACCAATAACATTGCAGAATACGAGGATTTGACCATAGGTCTTAGAATAGTAGTGCGGTGGAACATAATGGCTCTCAAAGTGTATAGAGACTCCCAATTGATCATAAATCAAGTGAATGATGAATACAAGACCAAGGACGACAAGCTCACTCCATAGAAGAAATTGGTGGAGACTCTCAAAGAATCCTTCATCAAAATTAAATTTGAGCAGATACCTAGAGCCAACAACAGAGCAGCAGATGCCATGGCAACAATTGGGTCCCTACTGGACATCCTTAACAATGTTCCAAAATATGAATTATTGATAGAGCAGCTTCTCATGCCCACATTCGAGGTATCGTAATAAAAATTCATGTGAAAAATTGTTGGTCCCAGTGATCCTTGGTACCATGAAATTTATACATACCTTCAAATAGGAGTCATACCTGCCGACTTACCATCAAACCTAAAATAAACATTTGTCAAAAAGGCATCCATATTTGTCATCCTAGTAGATACCCTATATCATAGGAGCATAGAAGGAACCCTACTACACTGCTTAAACGCTGAGGAGACATTGACCGCTCTAATTGAAGTACATAATGGTATCTGTGGTTTGCATTCAAGTGGAATGACCATAGCTAAGAAATTGCTGAGGATGGGGTATTATTGGCCCATAATGGAAAGAGAAGCACATGATTATGTCAGAAAGTGTCTTCAATGTCAGCAACATGGGCACCTCATCCTTGCTCCAGCTCAAGAGCTTCATCCTATCATCACACCATGGAACTTTTCATAGTGGGACTCGATCTCATTGGGAAAATCACGCCCACTTCATCTAACAGCCAAAAATTCATCATAACCACAATGAAGTACTTTACTAAGTGGGTGGAGGCCATACCCATGATATATATAACTGGGAAGCAGATTTCAAAGTTTATCTTGAACTATCTCATTTGCCACTATGGTGTTCCATAAGCCATTATCTCAGATAATGGGACACCATTCAAGAATCAGGATGTCCGTGACTTGTGTGAGAAATTAAAAATCCAACATTGCTTCTCCACCCCATACTATCCCCAAGGAAATGGCCAAGCAGAAGCTACAAACAAGACCATTCTAAAAATCCTCAAGAAAACAGTCAATGACATAGGTCGTGACTAGCACCTATAGCTTAATCTCGCCCTTTTGGCCTATTGAACCAGTATTCACACACCCATTGGCACCACCCCATTTCCTTGGTCTACGGATCAGAAGCAGTACTCCCCATTGAGATCGAGCTCCCATCCCTTAGGTTATCACTGCAAAACCTCATCACAGATGAAGAGTACTGAGTATTAAGATTGAATGAGCTAGAGCTACTGGATGAGTGACGTATATATGCTTTGAATCATTTGCAAGTCTCTTAGAATAGACTCAAAAGAAGCTACAATAAGAAAATCAAAAGTAGGACGTTCCATGTCGGAGAACTGGTCTTAAAAGAAAATCAGAAGAATGACCCAAACCCAAACAACAAAGGCAAATTTGAACCCAATTGGCTAGGACCTTTCGTCAGCACAACAAGTTACAAATTAGGAGCATATCAACTATCAACACTCGAAGGGGAACCTCTGCAGGAGGCTATGAATAACTCTCATCTCAAAAAATTTTATGCCTAAATCTTTCAAGGTATAGAACCAAAATATCCAAAAAAATCAAAAAATGTCCTAAAAAAATGGTTACTTTGGTGAAAACTTGGAAAATAGGCATCTTGGTGACAACAAAAAAATCAAAAGAGCAAAAAATCCAAAAAAAATTAGAAAAAAGATAAAAAATAGTAAAGAGAAAAAATCGTCCTCTAGTTAAAACTACTACGGTGGCACTTTGGGCAAGTACCTTGGGGCAAACAGGCGCCTCGAGTAAATAAGCACTTTCCATCCACAGGATCTTTATAGCTTGTTCTGCATCATCCATCCATTATGCTTCCATCATCTATCGCATTCCATATCTCCATCGCATTCATCACTCATCCACTCGCATCCGCACCATAGCTTGGTCCTGTTTTCGTATCATGATCCCTCCTAGTTTTACTCGATCCATCCTCAAGGTTAGTTTGTCTTGCCTTTATTAGAATAGTCTATTGCATCACGTTGGGGGCATGTTCTTATCAGATTGGATTCATGTATATCCTTAAAATCATAAAATTAGAAAATCCAAAAACATCAGAAAATCAGAAAATCCAAAAACATTAAAAAAATTAGAAAATCCAAAAACTTTAAAAAAATTAGAAAATCCCAAAACATTAGAAAATCATAAAATCAAAAAACATCATAAAATCAAAAAATTGAAAAACATCAAAACATCAGAAAATCAAAAAAACATCAAAAAATATCAAAATCCCAAAAATAGGTCAAAAATTCAAACAAAAAGTAAAAAAAAAGTCATATTGTCGAACTATGGGTCTCTAAGCCTTGAACGTAGGTAAGGTTGATCTTTGATCATCCCTTGAGACACTTAGGTCAGTCCTTTAGGAGTCTGTCAATAAACTGACATTTCATCATGTATATCTTCATCTATAAAACGATCAATTCGTCAGTTGAACTACGTGGTCTCTGCGTGTATAACGTAGGCAAGGATAATCTAATGATCAACCCCCAAGGCCCCTAGGATAGGTCCTTAGGTTAGTCTCTTGGTCAAAATCTTAGAAAACCCCAAAAACATTCAAAAAATAAAAAAATCAAAACATTTGAAAATCTTGAAAAATACCAAAAATAGCCTCAAAACATTGCAAAACTCCAAAAATATCCATTTAATATTTGAAAAAATCCATCCATATCATCTCACTTGCACTCGCAATAACACCATCCATAATAAACTAATCATCACCCTCAACCTTTGGTGAATCAGTTAGAAACAAGTCTAGCAGCTTAAAAGTAAAACTCAAAAATGTCAAGTCTCAGGTTTAAGTCAGTACATAAACAAGTTGTTCAATTCTTTGTGTCAATAGTCCATCATCCAAATAGTCCCATATCAGTCATCTGATAACATCATGTCCTAGGATGAATCCTTCCTACAATGGGCATTATTTATCAGAAAGAACACTTTTGATAAATGAAATGACATGTTGCCATCCACTAACATGTCCTAGGATGTATCCTTTCTACAATGGGCATTATCTTTTGGCAATAGTTTTGGTTCTTATCCTTAAAAACACATTCCCTTTTGGTTAGCGGTATTGAAGAACATCAACTTGTTTGTGTGCTTTATTTTTTTCTTTTGACTTATCTTATTGCGCTTAGTCCAAAAACCTCTTGATGATATCCAAATGAAGGATTTAGAGAGATAGGAATGGGGCAACGATCATTAGCCTTTTGTCTGCTATGCTTGTTGGACATTCTTGTAAAATAACCTTGGCAAATACTTGCTCTATTAGACATGTATAGAGGATGTTTTGGACAGCTTGTTGACTATTGCATTGATTGGTTATACCTTTCCGTGTTTTGGTCTGAGATGTTTGAAACTTCTAAAGTGCATCCTAGCAAGGTTTCCGTATGCTAGGTGTGAACAAGAATAATCCTATCTATTTGTCAAGTCAAAGTCCATCAGACTAAGTACAACGCCATCCTGGTCCTTTATACCTTGATGCATCGTGCTTATTTATCAGAAAGAATGCTCCTATCAGACTAAGTACAACGCCATCCTGGTCCTTTATACCTTGATACATCATGTCCTAGAATGAATCCTTCCTACAATGGGCATTATTTATCAGAAAGAACACTTTTTCGAGTCAAAGTCCATCAGACTAAGTACAACGCCATCCTTGTCCTTTATACCTTGATACATCATGTCCTAGGATGAATCCTTCCTACAATGGGGATTATTTATCAGAAAGAACACTTTTGATAAATGAAATGACGTGTTTCCATCCACTAACATGTCCTAGGATGTATCCTTCCTACAATGGGCATTATCTTTTGGCAATAGTTTTGGTTCTTATCCTTAAAAACACATTCCCTTTTGGTTAGCAGTATTGAAGAACATCAACTTGTTTGTGTGCTTTATTTTTGTCTTTTGACTTATCTTATTGCGCTTAGTCCAAGAACTTCTTGATGATATCCAAACGAAGGATTTAGAGAGATAGGAATGGGGAAATGATCATTAGCCTTTTGTCTGCTATGCTTGTTGGACATTCTTGTAAAATAACCTTGGCGAATACTTGCTCTGTTAGACATGTATAGAGGATGTTTTGGACACCTTGTTGACTATTGCATTGATTGGTTATACCTTTCCGTGTTTTGGTCTGAGATGTTTGAAACTTCTAAAGTGCATCCTAGCAAGGTTTCCATATGTTAGGTGTGAACAAGAATACTCCTATCTATTTGTCGAGTCAAAGTCCATCAGACTAAGTACAACGCCATCTTGGTCCTTTATACCTTGATGCATCATGCTTATGCATGTTATCAAACATAAGGTAAGTGACCCTTTTAAAATCCCAATCCTTGATAAGCAAATCATCTATCTATCATCATCATTTCTCGTCATCATCTCTCATAAAGTTGGCTTGTTGGAACCTCTTGTCATTATCTCATTTCTTCTTTCTCCACACTAACATGCATCCATCATGCATTCATCCTGCATCCACAAATCGTCAGCATACCACACATAATAGGAAACACCGATCATTTCACATGCATTTTCTCATTATAATATAGATATGTTAGTCTAAGCATCTGCATAGAACATCCATTGCATAATCATAGCATATCACATCATCAATCTCATCCATCTCACATCATATCATCATTTAAGTTGTTTAGGATAATATAGATTTGTTATTATAAGCATCTTAAAATCTATCTCATTTGCATCATCATCCATAACCATCAATTTTCTTTATCGTGAGATCGACCCTCAAATCAAATCTTTTCCCTTGATCTCTTCAGGGGGAAATGTACTAGTGTACTTCTTTCCGCTGGGGCATATGAAAAAATTAGAAAACTTTTGAATTTTGATCGTGACAAGTTTATTCTTTGAACCAACACAACAAGTACATTGCTTTAAAGAGGGAAAAAATGTAGACACATGAAATTAGCATTGTGCACTTAAATAGCATCACATTCATAAACCAAGTTCACATTCATCCGCGCTCATTAAATTAATCAAGCTCATCAAATCCATTCACCAAGTAAATCAAGACTATTTAATTCATTCCTAAGGTTATTCAATTAAATTAAATAAATCAAAGTCTCACATCAACCTTTTAATTAAATAAATCAAGACTTTATTTAATTAAATCCCAAAAGTCATATTTCTCCCTCTTGATTTAAATAAATCCCTAAATATAAGTCAAATGGGTCAAAATCAACTAATCATCACCTAAGCTAATCTAATCCTAATTAACCTAATCTAACCACCCATCACATCCTCTAACTTTTCCCACTTGCACTAATAAATCATTTTAATTCATTTATAAATTCATTATTTTCTTTCAACTTGGCATAAAAATGGAATCTTCCCTCAAGTTTGAATATGAAGACAAGTTGACTTGTCCCTTCCAACATTTCAATAACTTCTCTATTTCATGTCCCCCACTCAACATTTATTTCACAAATTTAAATTTGAATCTCCCCCTCTTGGGCACATTGGCCAAAACTTGCACATTCCTCAACCTATCATAATGTGACAAGTGGCCTCATCTCATTGGTCCAATCATTATCCCACATTGCTCTATTTTGAGCTCTCTTCCAATTTAAAAATCTATAAATAAAGGGTTGATTCTTTATCAAATTATCTACACTATCATGCAAAGTTACTCTCTTAAATTGAGAACTAATTTTGCTCATCACATTGCATTACATCATTTCAGTTTTAGCAAGGATTGGGAAAGGGTCATTGGCACATTTGACACCAATCCAATATGGAATAGGTACTTTTCTTGCTTTTGCAATGTCTTCTTGATCCTTTTTGTTATTTGTGGCATTTCTTGAGCATGGACATGTTATTCCATAGAGGTATTCATAGATTTGCATATGTGTAAACTAACCCTACTATTGAATGTTGGAGATAGTTCATTTGCAGATTTTATGGTGCTTCACTAGGTAACTCAAAAGTAGTGATTGGTGGGGATTTTATTGCCATAATGGATCTAAAAGAAAAATCAGAGGGCTCTTGAAAAATTTTACAAGCACAAAAAGATTTCATGAAATTTATTGAAGAAAACAAGCTGATTGATATTAAAGAATTGAATGGAATTTTTACATGGAATAATAGAACAAAGGACTACACTAACATAGTTGAAGGGTTAGATAGATTTTTAGTGTTTAAAGATTGGTTGCAGGGAAATTTATTGCCAAAACCTATAATTTACCCAATTGCAATTTTTTATCACTACCCAATAAATTTGTTAATCAATGAAGAATCAAAGCCTCCAAAAGGTTAGTTCACGTTTGAGAAAATGTAGATGCGTGCAATAGACCTTCCAGTATTATTAAGGCAATGGTGGATAGAGTCAATCAAGATCATCAGGTCAAAATTGTTCATCTTCCAAAAGAAACTACAAAGAATGAAGGGCAAGTTGCATTAATGTTACAAGACAACCTTAAGAAAACATCTTTGAAGAGAAGGGTCACATAGAAGATGAGTTGGCCACTCTTGGAGAAACTTTCTTAAACCAAGGGATGACAAATGTGGAGTTCAAAAAAGAAAAGATGCTAATGGAAAAATATAATGAGGTTTTACTCAGGGAAGAATATTACTAGAGATCAAAGTCAAGGGACACTTGGCTGGAGGAGGGAGATTTGAATACCAAGTACTTTCACAATTCAACACAAGTGAAGCACAGTTGGAATAGGATCGTACAAGTTGGGAACGGTGACAGGGGATACATTACAAAGGAGGAAGAAATCTAGAAAGAAGGCATCAATTTCTTCTCCTCTCTCATAGGTGGTGATGATAGAAGCAAAATGACTAAACTTGGATATCATTGTGGACATAAACCCACTAGTCACAATAGAGGATAATGGTTTTTTGTTTGGAAAAACATCCAAAGAGGAAGTGAATGCCACTTAATTCTAAATCAGACAAAGCCCCTGGACCTAACAGAGTCAATACCTTTTTCTATTAATCTTGTTGGGATTTCTTGGGGTTGAAGATTCATGGGGTGGTGGAGGAGTCAAGAAGAAAGATGAAAATCCTAAAGGATTTAAACAATAAAAACATTGCTTTAATTCCCAAGAGAGAACTGTGATACTTTCACAGATTACAGACCCATATCCCTAAGTAACACAATCTATCAAATTATTTCTAAGGTGATGGAAAACCACTTGAAATATATTCTCCCACTCTTGATATCACAAGAACAAAGTGGGTTTGTCTTGGGCAGGAGAATTTCAGATGGTATTGTTGTGGTGCATGAAATATCTCATCTCTCAATCATTCAAAAAGTAATGGTATGGTTGTAAAAATTGACATGATTAAGGCTTATGATAGGGTGTGTTGGTGCTTTCTCATGGAAGTAATGAAGAAACATGGTTTCAGTGAAGAATGGTTAAGGTGGGTATATAGCTGCATTTCAATACCAAGGTGTTTAGTGATAATAAATGCATCACTGTGTGGCTTCTTTTGTGGGGCTAAAGGGATTTTGAAATGGGATCCAATATCCCCATTCCTTTACATCATCATGGTCGAGGCATTAAGTAAATAGATTTCAAAATCCATGAACCAAGGGTACTGGAAAGGCATCAAAGTCTCAAATCTTATTGTAGTGTACCTCTAGTTCTGACACCTGGTTTTAGTTT
>VDFB02010154.1:0-14492 GCA_007258455.2 Sequoia sempervirens
ATTATCATGATAGATGGGTTCTTGTGAACCACTACTCATGAAACATGGGTCAATGAGTTTGACTCGAACTACACAGTTGAATCCTGATAGCAATATCACAATTTGACTCGTTGTGGAAAATACCTCCTACTTATCAATTGATGAGCTAAAGGGGCTCTATAATGAATGGTTCATAAGGCACAACACTTGCTAAAGGTTTTGCAAATGGGGTTGCAAGCTAAGTAGGCTTAACCTTGGGGGAAACTCTATGCTTAAGCGCGCTTGAGTTGGAGTAGTAACGAGATGTGTGGCCTCCCAGGAAGGCTCAGTGCTTCACCTCTGTGAGCATCACCTAGATGCAATGAGTGCTAAGTGGACCACTCATTATCATGAGAGATGGGTTCTTGTGAACCACTACTCATGAAACATGGGTCAATGAGTTTGACTCGAACTACATGATTGAATCCTGATAGCAATATCACAATTTGACTTGCTGTGGAAAATACCTCCTACTTATCAACATTAAATTCCTAATCAACTACGAAGAACAATGAAAGCATAAAATAAAAATGAAACAATTATACCAATTTATGCACCCATTGAATGACCTTCGTAGCTCTTCTCCATTTCACTTTATGTGATGATGAGCCTTAGATTTTAATTTGTAATGACAAGCCTAAAACTATGCTAGCAAAACTTAGAAGAAATTTTTATCTCAACAACACGACAATATGCAAATTTTAGATTTTATCAGATGTTGAAATGACAAATAACAACGCTATTTATAGAGGATCAAATGGAAAATGGAAGGTTGAGATCAATTGATTTTTATTTCGATTAATGGTCGAAATTGAATGAGACGAGATGGGATAAGACCATAAGTGAAAGAGCAAGAGGAAATTAAATGAATTTATGACAAAATCAATTATTTCGAAGAGGAAAGTGAATAATTAAACAATGACAACATTATTTAATTATAGAGGAAAAAAGTAAACTAATTTTTCGAACTAAATCTAGTAATTTAAAATTCAAAATAAGTGAGAGGGAAAGTCCATTTGGAAAATCATTTAAATAAATATTATTTATTTAATTATGGAGAAAGAAAGCTAAGTGAATAATTAAATAATTAAAATTAATTATTTAATTATAGTAGACAAAGTGGTGATAATTAAATAGATTAGATTTATTTAATTAAGTCGAAAGGCTTATTACACTCACATCAATGAGTATGTGTACATTTTTATTCTTCCCATTAAAATTGGCGTTTACTAACCCGTCACAAAGTAATATTATATTTAAGATTTTTTATATCTATAAGTTTTAAAAGCATGCATTATCATCATCTTTTTATACTTCTACTATATATAAAATTTTAAAGAAAATATAATATAGTATTCTAATTTTAATATGTATAATTTTACATGATTTTTAATTTATAATATTTGTTAAGGAAATACATATTAATTTACAATATTTTCACGCTTTTATAATTTTTAGAAGATTTTTAACAAGATAATCTTAAATATCTAATAAAAAAAATTAAAAATAAATACAATATTATATATATTGAAATCAATATATATCTTTGTTTGGCAATGGAGATACAAGAAACTTTTACTTTCTTTTTAAAGTTGTTTTGAAACTATTTGAAATTTTTAAGAAAAAGAAAAAATATAATATAATATAATATTCTAATTTCTAATAGTAATATATATCATTTTATAATATTTGTTATGGAAATACATATTAATTTAGAATATTTTAAAAAACAAAAATATACATTTTTAGAAAATACATGATTTTTAATTTATAATATTTGTTAAAGAAATACATATTAATTTTCAATATTTTCACACTTTTATAATTTTAAGAAGATTTTTAACAAGATTATCTTGCATATCTAATTAAATAAATTAAATAAATACAATATTATATATATATATATATATATATATATATTGAAATCAATATATATATCATTGTTTAGCAATGGAGATAAGAAACTTTTGCTTTGTTTTTAAAGCTGCTTGAAAACTTTTATTTTTTAGTATTATTTTTAGTTTTAAAGTTGTTATTTTTATTTTATATGGAGTCACTACAGTGTGCATCACTATATAATACACAAACCAAAAGGAATATTTGACTTGCTTTGATTTATAGAATTTCATATTCCAAAGGTATGCCTATACATTTTTCCCTGCTTGAAGTTGCATTTCTAGCTAGAAATATTAATGTGTGATTTTTTGAGTTTTTCTGTGTAGAAGAGATATTGATAAATAAACAAATTGGTGTAATGAATACCAAGGTGAAGTGTACACAAATCAAGCAATGAATTTCATTAGCAGCATGAGAGAACATGGGTGTCTCATACATGATGACATACCACAGTGTACTGACTATTCAAATCTCAGTGATAAACAAAGGAAGGTGCTCAACATAATTATGGTACACTACCATAATAATCAGAATCCACCACCCTTGCAGATGATAATTCAAGGAACAACAGGAATAGGAAAGTCATATCTAATTGGTGCTATTAGACAAACTCTTGAAAATGTAGTGGCTCTAAGTTCTCCCCTTTTATTACTTGCACCAACTGGAGTTGCAACATTTAACATTGACGCTTCCACAGTACATTCAAAATTGAGAATCCCAATAAGAGATTTTTCTCAACTAGAAGGAGAAAGGCTAACAATCTTTCAAGAATAGATAACACACATTAAATACATTTTGATTGATGAAATGAGCTTCATAGTTCAGAACATGCTAGAGAACATAAATTCTCGACTCCGACAAGCATTCCCACAAAATGCAAACATTAACTTTGCAGGTATACACATGATTATGATTAACAAAAATGACTAATTTATATTCTAATACAAGTAATTCACGTTATGGAGTTTATATAGATATGAAGGTATATATTAGCTAAAAAAATTCATTGTTTATCTTTCAGGTATATCTATAATTTTGGTTGGAGATTTGGGTCAGTTGTCTCATGTTAATGATAGACCAGCATATGACAGCAACAAAAGAGCTAGGTTTCTATGGGAAGAATTCAAAACTGTGGTTACTTTAGATAAAGTATTTAGACAAGATGGAGAAATCATCCACCAACAGAGATTTCGTCAACTTTTGACAAATCTTAGAGATGCAAACCCAACAATTGATGATTGGAGATTGCTTATGACAAGAACACTATTACCATTGATGCAACAAGCAATGAGGAGTTTGACAACGGTGTTCATTTGTTCTCAACAAATGATAATGTTCATAATCATAACAAGAAAATGCTATACTCATTGAAGCATCCTATTGCATGTAGTCTTGCAACAAAATCAAGAAGTATTAATGCAACAGAAGGATGCTCAAATGATGAGCTTGATCTAGAATTATTGATCAGTAAAGATGCTAGGGTAATGTTGACTTCAAATCTTTGGATACAAGCAAGTCTTGTAAATGGAGCTCTAGGATATATTTGAAAGATTGTATACAAACCTAGAAGTGGTCCACCAAAACCACCAACATATGTAATGGTTAAGTTTAACAGCTATTTAGGAATACCATTTGATGACCGTAATCCAAATACAATTCCAATTACAACAATACAAAGGGGGAGGACAATCCAAATGCAAGATTGGCTTGGGCATTAACAATTCACAAATCATTGGGTTTGACTCTTTCAAAAGCCACTATTGATATTGGACCAAGAGAAAGAACAAGATTGACATTTGTTGCCATTTGTTGTGTAAAGTCTCTACACGGCCTAAGAATTATGCCACCATTCACATATGACCATTATGAAAACATGAAAAAGGGTAGACAACTTGCCAAAAGAAAGGCTAAAGAAAATAAACTTAAAATTTTAGAAGATAATTGATGAAATATATTTTCTTCAATTTTATTTCAATGACTATACTCAAATTTCTAAATGTAATGTATTTATATGATTTTATGTGTTATGGTACTTAAAAATTCTTCTATGTTTAATGCATTGAAAATTCAACAAACAAATTTTCCTAATGTAAAACAATTATGATACTTTTCAAATGTTTCTAGTGAGTTGTAGAAAATCTAAAATTCATTTGCTACCCATGTGGATTCTTCATATTTCACCACATAATTTTAAAAATTGGTATGTTTCATATGCTTCTCACATATTCAATTATTTTTTACTACTTGAATTTAATATATTTTGAGTTTCTTTGATATCATAAATTTTCTTAATGTTTAATCTCTTATATGCAATTTTCTCAAAAGTTGAAAAATATATATTTTCCCCTATTTAATACTAATGTAGAAAATAATGATTTTCCTATAGGTGAGGAAGATGTCACATAATGTGCATACATCACGGGTGTCCATTTGGTTATCAAAGTATCACTGTCATCTTTCATTCAATGTCCTCCTTCGTATAGAGGAGTTGAGTGTCCGTTATTGGTTGAGAGAGAAGATGGTCAAGAAAATTATCAATAATGAACTAGAAAACAACCAATTTTTTTTTAATAATTATGCTATGTACTTTAACTTTCTTTATGAATCCAAGGTGAAAATGAACTTGGATATAAAATTTAACAATATTCAAATTGAAATTGTAGATTTTTGTGCCTAATCAGTTCGTCTATACCATGAGGTTCACGATCTTTACCTTGCACTTGATGCATTTGGAAGGTCACTATCAGGCCAACAGTAACCATTAAAAAAAAAGTCTATGTGATGAGCTCAGTATGAAATTCATGAGATTTCTTAAAGGACAATCACAGATTAGTTATCACACGGGACCACCTGAGGAATGGTTGCTTGCTACTTTAAAGTTCAACTACTCCATCATATTCATGGTGCATCAGGTCATGCCATCATTCAGGTTGTTACATGCACACTATGGGATACCTACATTGCCTGTTGTCAAGTCCAATGTGATAACTAAAGTTCAAACTATTCTTCACGGTAGTTATAATGCATAGTTACCAGTACACAAATGGTTAACAAACTAAAAGTACAAAGTTATCGTTAATAAAAACATTAAATTTTAAGTTTGGGGAGGAATTCCACTAAATTTTAGTGTCTAGCATTATATATGGCAATTGAAATAAACATTGATGGAAAATATAATGAAATCATATATATTACTGTTGAAATGAATGTTAATGAAGATGTAAGCATTTTTTAAGATAACTATTTAACAACAATTAAAAAACCTACAAATTATTTATTATACATAAACTTTATTATTTATTAGAATGTGTTAAAGAAAAACTATGTTATATTATTTTTTGTTAACAAATTGAAAGTATGTGTGTTCTAATTTAATGCAAATGGTTGATGTTCATGTTATGTTTTTCTATATTTAAGTTCCTAAGATTTCAAGTTAATCTTTATAAAACTTAAAAACAAATACTTACAAAGCTATAAATATTAAGCAACTACTACTTTTATATTAAACATAGATATAAGAGTAAGTAACTACTACTTTTATATCAAACATAGATATTATTATTGGAACATGTTAAGGAAAAAATTATACAATTGCAAGTGAATTTATTATTAAAAAAATAAATTACATCACATTATGAAATTAAATAAAAAATACCCTTAATGATGAAAAATATGCACCTCAAACAAGATAACTTTCGGCTTATTTTATATATATTAATATTTAATATATGTATGCTAGTTATACAGGCGAAAATTTCCTTGTTTTATAATCTTGAATACTTTTTAATATCAATTTTAAAAAATTATTTAATTGTAATATTATATTTAAGATTTTTTTTATATGTAAGCTTTAAAAGCATGGATTATCATTGAATCTTTTTATAGATTTACTATATATGACATTTTTAAGGAAATATAATATAGTATTCTAGTTTATAATAGTAATATATATCATTTTATAATATTTGTTATGGAAATACATATTAATTTAGAATATTTTCAAAAAACTAAAATATACATTTTTAGAATATACATGATTTTTAATTTATAATATTTTTTATAGAAATACATATATTAATTTACAATATTTTCAGACTTTTATAATTTTGAGAAGATTTTTAACAAGATTATCTTGAATATTTAATAAAAAAAATTAAATAAATACAATATTATATATAGGATGATAATAATGAATACTTTTAAAGCTTATGTGCATAAATAAAATATTAAATTTAATATTACAATAAAATGACAATTACTAAATTGATATTAAAAAATTCAACATAATCTTGTTAAAAATATTTTTAAAATTATTAAGATAATCTTATTTAAAATCTTTTTTTTTTTTTTTTTTTTAAAAGAAGGGGTAAAAATTTTATTCAATCAGAGCCAAAGTACAAAGCAAAGGCCAGAGGCCCACCAAACCAAGACCACCACCAGAAAAACCAACCACCACCTTACATATTCCTATCTTCCACTAATAACCTCTCTAAGGTCTCATGATAATCAGAAGGTAACTCCTCCCTTCCACTAATATCCCAGCCATCCACATTCTTAGAGGCCCACTTCACCAGACAATCAGCCACTCTGTTCCATTCTCTAGGGATGTGACAAAAGGAGGCAGAAACCAAGGAGCTGCAAAGACTCAGAATCTGTCTGACAATAGAGGCTAATTGCCAACTAACATCATCCAACCTCTGGTTGTTTAGCATATCCACCACAATCTGAGAGTCAGACTCACAAATGATCCTCCTCCAACCTAAAGAGCTGCCACGCTCAATAGCAATCTTAATAGCAAGGGCCTCCATCAGATTATTAGAGTGTTGGCCCTTGTAAATAGAAAAGAGAAAAACCGCACCACCATCATTACCTCTACCAATACCCCCAACCCCAGCATGACCAGGGTTCCCACGGGAAGAACCATCAGTATTAATCTTAAGAACCCCCTCAGGGGGAGGTGACCACCTCCCATCACGACAGACCCGTTGCCTGGCCTGACGGGGTCGTCTCCTAGCAATGTTTCCCCTTCTGTTATCCCCCAAATTCAAATTCCGCAGAATAGCAAGGTCACCATGATCAGTATTTTCAGTCATATCGCACTTAGCCGAAATAGTCTCCTGAAGCCTGCTAATTATTTTCTTCCACAATTGAAAACTTCCCAATTTGGAACCACAAAAAACTCTACGGTTCCTCTCCAGCCAAAGGTTCCAAAGAATCAAAACGGGCCCAACAGACCAAGCCACCTGCAAGAAAGAAGTCTTAGCCGGAGACTTGCCAAGACATTCCCAAAAATCAATTAGGGAGGTAGCATGAGTACAACCATGATGCCAAGCCTCCCACCATCTATGCCATATCTCTTTAGAAAAAGGGCAAAGAAAGAACAAGTGAGAGGTACATTCCTCACTGTGCGAACAGAGGAAGCAAATAGACGGTCCCTGAAAGCCGCGCTTGCGAAGATTATCCCAAGTGAGGCACTTCTTCTGAGCAACCAACCATAAGAAGAAATTACATTTGGGCCAAGAAAAGTTGTCCCAAACCTTCTTCCACCAGTGCACCTTAGTAGGACCATGTAAGTTTTTGTCAAGCATAGCATAGCCTTGAGCAACTAAAAATTTACCTTTTGGGCTCAGACTCCAAGCCAAAACATCCCTCTCATTAAGGGAGTTGTAGAGCCTGCCCTCCAAAACTCTAATAAGAACAGCACGATCCTCATCTAACCCACCCATGGGCCACTCCTGCGGGTCCTTCCAACAAGCCACCATCGCCTGACCAATTCGCTTGACTGTTTTAAAATGTTCTACCTTAATCCAACTCACCTCAGAAAAAATATAGCACAGAGGCCAAAGCTGAGGGAAACTAGAAAGAATGGGAGGTTGGCCATCCCAAGAGTCCTGCTAAAAGAGCGCATTAGAGCCTCTATTACAAATCCAGAAGAGACCCTCCTTAATCAACTGAGCGCCCTTCTTAAGGGTATCCCAAATACAAGAACCTTTACCCAACAAAGCAAGCTGCGGCACATCAAGGCTATCAGCACCAGGAAAATATTTGTGAGCAAGAATTTTGGCCCAGTCTTGTTCCTGGCTGTTGCACCACCTCCAGTAAAGCTTGGCAGCCAAGGCCGTGACAACAAGCGCCATAGACCTAAGACCAAGGCCCCCAGCATGCTTCGGCCTGCAGACACACTCCCACTTGACTAAACTCCATTTCGAGGAGAGAAGGTTGCCAGACCAAAGGAATTGCCGGGACAAAGCATCAAAATCTCTCACAAAGGTGGAAGGGGGAACCTGCACACAACACCTATAAATGGGGAGAGATTGTACCACAGTCTTTAGAAGAACCACTCTTCCAGTAGAAGATAACCATCTGAAAGTCCAATGACTAACCTTACTCCAGAATTTATCCAAAATTCCCTGCCAGTAATCTCTACGCTGAGATCCCAAAGCCAAAGGGGTCCCAAGGTACATTAAGGGAAGAGAACCGATATGGAATCTAAGGATCCTAGCAATCCTGCTTTGAATAAGCCGAGGGGTATTAAAGAAATAAATGGATGACTTGTCATCATTAATGCACTGACCTGAAGCCTTCAAATAGATGTCTAAGGCACTCCTGAAGTTCACAGCCTCACTAATCCGAGCCATGCCCATCAACGCAGTATCATCCACAAACTGAAGATGAGAGGAGGAAGGAAGAGAATTGTTCCAGCTCCAACCTTGGATAAGACCCTGCCTCACCTGAGATTTAATGAATCTTCCCAGACCCTCCGCCATGATAATGAATAGATAAGGAGATAAAGGATCCCCTTGCCGAAGTCCCCGAGAAGCACTAAACAAATCAGAAGGCTCCCCATTAATGAGCACAGAGAAGGAGGATGAGGTCACACAACTAAGAACCCAAGTCACCCACTCCACATCAAAGCCAAACGCCAAGAGGATGTTCTGTAAGAACTCCCAGCTCACACGATCATAAGCTTTCGCCATATCAAGTTTCATGAACATAGCCTTCTCCTTAGAGTTAGCCATAGAATGAATAGCTTCCATAGCAATCACAACACCATCCAAAATTTGTCTTCCTTCAACAAAACCCCCCTGCTCCGGAGAAATTAGAGATCCGAGGAGTGGTTTGAGTCTCTCCGCAATCAATTTGGTGATGATCTTGTAGACCACATTACAAAGCGCTATAGGTCTAAATTGAACCAGCTGATTAGCCCCCTCCTTCTTAGGTATGAGAGCCAAGAAAGTAGAATTCATGGACTTGAGCATCTTTTTGTTCTTGTGAGATTCTTGAACCACCGCGAGGAGATCAAACTTGATTATTTCCCAGAATTCTTGGAAAAACTCAATAGGAAACCCATCTGGGCCGGGAGCCTTGCCTCTTTTCATGTTAAACACCACTCTCTCCAATTCCGGTAACAATATAGGACATAAGAGAGCCCCATTCATCTCAGCAGAGACCAGGTGGGGAATACAATCCAAGATGGCCCTCTCCTCATTCCTAGTTGCACGATCCTCTCTAGAAAAAAGGTTTGAAAAATAATTGACCACAGCCTTGGACATATCAACATAGGAAGAGAGTTGAGCCCCTTCAGGCGAAACCAAAGAGGGGATAGAATTTCCCTGCCTCCGAGCCTTAACCGAATTATGAAAGAAAGCAGTGTTCCTGTCCCCTTCCTGAAGCCAATCAACACGAGATTTCTGCTTCCAAAAGATCTCCTCCCGAAGCTCCCACTCTTCTAAACCCTTAAGAGCCAAGGACTCAGCTTTACTTAGATCAGAGGTCAGCCCTTGGTCTCGAATCATACGAGTGATGTTATCCAACTTAGACTGAGCAGCCATTTTCTGAGCATGGAGGTTCCTAAAACATTTTTTATTCCATCTCTTGAGCCTGTACTTCACATGTTGAAGCCTCTTACAAAAAGTAAACATGGCTGTCCCATGAGCGGGCCTCCCCTCATACCACCAATCCAACATAAGATCATGCAAAGACTGATCTCTTAACCACATTAACTGAAATTTGAAAGAAGGGTTTTTGGTGACTCCATACGTGGTGACAGAGAGCTTGATAGGCCAATGTTCAGAGCCTCTCCAATCAAGAATTTCTGAGCTGGTGATCAACCTACTGTTCATCCAATAGCAGGAAACCAAAAATCTATCGAGTCTTTCTGAGATAGCCTCAGCACCACACCTCCTATTATTCCATGTGAAGACACCATTGGTTGGCTTCACATCAATGAGATTCAAGGAGCCAATCATATCCCTAAGAAGATCTGCAGAGGGGTCCAACCTGGCTAACCCTCCTCGTTTTTCATCTAGGCCTATAACAGCATTAAAATCCTCGGCCATAATCCATGGGAGAAAAGGGTCCAAGGCCCGCAAGAATTTGATGTGAGCCCAGAGAATTGACTTACCTGAGAGATTAGTAGGAGCATAAATATTGGATAAGAGGCACCTTTCTCCAGTCACGAAACAAGAGGCTACCAGGGAGATAGAAGACCGACTAGAAATCCACCATAACGGTAGCACTTTTCTTGGATTCCAGAAATAAGCCAACCCCCCTGAACTGTTCAAAGCACCCACCCCTTGCCAATTGCCCTGGGGCCAGATGTGTGAAGCACAATTAGCCAAACCATCCACTATAAGCTTAGCTTCCTGAATAAAAACCACATCGGGAGACTGAGATTCAATTAATCTGCGAACAGCCTTTTGTCTAGGGATGTTGTTCAACCCCCTAACATTCCATGATAACACAATCATTTATGGGGGTGGGAGAAGTGGGAATCAATGGGTTTCACAGACCCAGCCTCAACCAAAGTATCCCCAATAATCTTGACCTTCTCTTGATCAGTCTTCCTGCCACTCCTTAACGGTTTATCAAGAGGCCCCTTTTTAAAGGCTTTCTGGTGTAAGCCTAAAGCAGGAGGGGCTTTGTTACCCTTCACAGAGTCTGAGGCCCCCTTAGGAGCAGGGGGTCAGGCACCATCACAACAGCTCCCTTCGGAGCCTGTGACCCTTGGAGATCCCTTATATCCTGAACTTGAGAAGGTAGATCCTGAGCAGTTTGATCAGCCAGAAGGTCCCCTGGAGATACACTCTGATCCTCCTTCTTTGCATCCTCATCCTGACCTTCATGCATACCCTTAGCCCCAGAAGAGAGCTCAACTGGAATACCTTCCTCCTGGGCCAAATCTTCCAGAACATCAAATCTATTAAAAGTGCCATCATTGTGACTATCCAACCAAGTTCTCTTCTTACCCTTGCCTTTGTTACGGGACTTAACCTGAATAAAGCCCTCGCTATCTACAGGTTCATTAGACATAGGATCCTTCCCTTTGTCTCCCTTAGAAGGTCCAGAGGCAGCCAAGGGGAAGGGTTTAAATCTGGGACATTTGCGGTGTAAGTGGCCATATTCATGACAAATTCGGCATCTAAACGGGAGGGTCTCATAATCTAGCTGTTGGATCCAAGAAGAAGATCCCATGCGGATTTCCATAGAGTTTGGTAACGGATTATTTAAATCAACTTCTACACAAATACGGGCAAAAGAAATTACCTTACGGTCTTGAGTTTGTGTAGCCGATCCCACAGGTTTTCCAAGAAGCACTGAAATTGAATGAATAATATCTTCCCTCCAAAATTCCAAAGGAAGCCTTGGCAGATGAACCCACACAGGTACCCGCGAGGGGATCTCATCAGCAGAGTTGAAACCCATGTGCCAAGGCTTGATGAAAAGCCCCACCTGGTTAAAGAAATAAGGGCCTCCTTCAAAAGCCCTATTCCTATCCGACATGCAAGAAAAGATGACCAGAAAATAGTTATTAGCTGTCAAAATAATCTCCATATCACCTTCAGGATTCCAAACCCGACGAGCCCAGGAGTCCAACACCGGTAGAGAAAGACGAAGACCCAGAAATTTGCAAATAAGGGCATGGTTACACCAGTATTCAACATCTTCTGAAACTTGCTCAGGTTGAATAACCAAAACAGGTCGATCCTCAGATCTTTCCAAGCATCCGTTTACTTTTTTGATTTGAAACATCCCTTTTGAGGAAGAGACCCCATCTCTATATAAGGGTTTACCCATCTGCTCATCACCATTGACATGCAACGAAGAAGACGGCTCTACCATCTCCAAATCCCTAGAGGACATTTGGGACAAAGCAAAACCCTGATTCTCCATGGACTAGGTAACACACCCACACCAACAAAGGGGTGGCGGAATTTGGGATACAGCAAAAACACAAAAATAAAAATAACCTCCCACAACGAGACAATTGGCCCCAGTAGCCCACACCTAAGCACGGGGAAACCCCCACGAGATCGCGGCAAAGAACCACGAGAAAACCAGCATCCCATGATGAGAAAAAACGGAGAAGAGCTAGGAGCCTGCCGGGCTACTTCATACTAAACTTCGCCTGGCGCCATCCTCCCATCGATACAAGTGTGTACTCTCGTCCCGTCTCAAATAAATAATGGGTTTGGAGGCCTTGGTTGTTGGCACTACGAGCCAAAGCCCCACAGTTCACCAAGGGCCTCCTCTCTTAATAGGAGGTAAATAGCAAACTCCATTGTTGACGGTGGCGGCCCGAGGGTTTGAACAGTTTGTTGGCTCACGGGCAAAGCCCGCATTTCACCAAAGGGTGGCCCTAATTCTTGTTAAAATCTTGATAAGCTATTATTTTTAATATTATTTTTAGTTTTAAAGTTGTTTTAAAACTATATTGCCAACGTTTCATTTTGTACATAAACTTATGTGAACACTACCCTTCAACTATATAATGCACAAAGAGCTTACAGTGCATGTACAATGTTTAGCAAACAAATTTGTCAAGAGTGTATGTTTGTCTAAATTGTACAAAGCTTCACTTGGTAATTCCTTCAAGAATTAAAATATTTATTTTTTGTTTAATGGATTCAATCAGCTTACATAGATATCGGCATCGTTATGTATCAAAACATCAAATACTTTCTTTTCCATTCCGACCATGCCATGCTTGTCCTCCTAAATCTTTTAACATTGCAATTGTTAGTTTTTTTTTTTATAACTATAAAATTTGGGAAAAGCCTCAAGAAAGATAACTCTCGGCATATTTTATATATATTAATATTTAATATATGTATGCTAGTAAATAATTTGTCACTTTTTAAAATTACAATGCTTTGAATAATGTTTATTTATGGTATGAAATGCATTTTAATTAAAGTTATTTAAAATAATTAGTTTCATGTTAATCAATTCAAGCTTTTGAAAGACGTTTTAATTAAATATTTTTATATTAAATAAAATTAAATGCACATTTATAAATATTCTAAGATAAATAGTTAAACAAGTTCCACTTAGTGGAGGATAGTACTTTCCTTAATAGTATTGTAATTATTGTTTTTCATATTTGATAAAATAAAATAAAATTAAGTTTTATTAATGTGAATAAAAATAAATGTAAGTTTTGTTAATTATAGTGTTTTAATATTGTTAATTAGTTATTTTAATGACCTAATCCTAACCCTAACTCATACCCTAACTCTAACCCCAACAATAAATTTTAAATCATTATCTTAAACTTAGACCTATCTAACCCTAACTATGATCCTAACACTATCCATAACTATAAACCTAATTTTTATCACTAACTTTTAAAATAAATAACATATTTAATAAATGTTATATTAGGAATTATTATATATTAAATAAATTTTATAAATTTTATAAATATAATATATACTAAAAATCATTAAAAGTTAGATATTACATGTTGACAATGTAATTGTTATATATTAAAATGTTATTTATTACAAGTTGTTTGTTTTTAATTTAATATGAGATTTGATTCGTAGTAGACACAAGTGCAACTATATCTCTTCATTCAAATCAATAATTGTTAAATATTAACGAATGTTATAGATGGTATGATCTTTTTAAAGTCCATGAATGATAGATTAAACACTTCTAAATTAAACTATGCATGCTATTTTGAATTGACGTTTTGAAGCACACTAAATGATACATTATAGGAAAAGGATAATGAAGAATATGATTGTAGAAAAGACTTAAGAATAGCGAGGGAGGAGATTGAAAAATGAAGTAAAAGTGAAAATAGGCAAAAAAAAATGATGAAGACATAATAGAAGAATTAAAATAATATATAGTAATATGATATAACACAAATAAATGGATAAAAAAAGGTTAAAGTTAAATGTCGAATAAATAACTCTAATGACCTTACCCTAACCCTAACTCAATGATTCATCCTAGAAAATTATAAAGATGAATTATATAGAAAAATGATATGTTTTTCTACAGTTTTTAATGCATTTTACCTTATGTACTTTGCATTTTCTCAATATAAAAAAAAATGATTTAGAAACAATTACCAAAATGATTAAAAGAAATGAAGGAAGATATAAAGGAAAATATATTATAACTTAAAATAATAAAAATTTAACCAAAGAAAAAAGAAAAAAGATGAGATTATATATAAAATATAAATTGAAAAATTAAATAAATGATTCAATTAAAATAAAAAAAATAGATGGTTAAAATACAATATATATATATATATATATATACAACAGGGTGTCTCTGTC
>VDFB02010155.1:0-24322 GCA_007258455.2 Sequoia sempervirens
CTTGTATTATACTATATTATATTATATTATAATATACTTATAGTATATTATAATATACTTATAGTATATTATAATATACTATAAGTATATTATATTATATTATACTTATAGTATTTTTATTTTATTTTAAATTATTTAAAATATTATTTTGTAAAAGATTAAAGAATTAAAGAATTATTTTATTTTTTGAACTATTTTAACTTATTTATTTGCACTTTTAGAATTAATAATCTTTTATGTTTTACATCTTGTGTACATCCTTTAATAGTTAGTTTTATACATTTTTTAATAGTTATTTTATTTTACTTATAGTATTTACACATTTATAATTAATAATCTTTTATATTTTACATCTTGCATACATCTTTTAATAGTTCGTTTTAAATCAGGATGTTAACACAAAAGATGTATTTGTAAATCTCACAAAAGTATTTTTCAAAAAATAACAGTTGATAAGTGCAAATAAAATAAGTTAAAATAATTTTAAAAGTAAATAAAATAGCTCTTTAACTAATTATTTTTTACAAAATAATATTTAAAATAATATAAAATAAAAATAATATAAGTATAAACATTGGAGTTTTATAATTATATTATATACTATAATTTAATATTTTAATCATATTATAGTATAATAAAATATTTTAATAATTAGTTTTAAATCTAAGACATAAAATATATTTATAAATTTCATATTAAATATTTGATAAATATAAATAAACTAACTTAAATTATTCTAAAAATAAATCAAATAACTCTTTTACAAATTAATTTTTTATAAAGTAATTTTTAAATAATTTAAAATAAAATAAAATAAAAAATTATTTACTAACTTACTATTTTTATAATTAAACTTTTAACTTAAATTCTCAAAACACATACCAATAAATTTTAAATTTTAATAGTGACTTGCTTTAATATTTTTTTAACCCTAAAAACTATAGACACGTAGGAGGTATTGTATCCGTACAACACTGACATACTTGCTGCTGGGTACAGATTGGTTTATGATGCATGCATCCAACATCCATGCCTTGGTAGAAATTACAGTTTGGTTTATGATGCATGCATCCAACATCCATGCCTTGGTAGAAATTATTGCCTCTATAGATAGGGAGTTGGCTACGTAGCCTACAAAACCCAATGTGCATCCCATGGGCTGCCATGCTATGCCCATCCTGCATAAGTACACCCCAACGACATACTCTAATGTCAAACAAAGTACATAGCCTATCATGTTTTTTTAATAGACTGTGAGTTAATGTACATTGTACTTCCTTATCTCTTTTTGTGAGTTGTGTGAGTTGTGCATTATATGTGCAATATAATTTTTTTGTTCTTTAAAAAATTATTCTCTATTTTTTAAAATTCCTAAAAACTGTTATATATTTAAAATCTTAAAAATATAAAACAAAATTTTTGCTCTTTAAAAAATAATTTTATTTTACTTTGAATTATTTTAAATATAATTAATAAAATAATTTTGAAGTAATTGTTATATACACTTAATAAAAATAAATAAAATAAAATATCAATTTTTAAAATATGATTGATAAAATAATTCTTATACACTAAAAATATCTATATATATATAATATATCAAGTTTTAAAATATATGTAATAAAATAATTTTTAAAGAATAAAAAATGTTTTATACTTAATAAATAAAATAAAATAAATATATCAATTTTTAAAATACAATTAATAAAATATTTGTGAAATAAAATGAAATAATTGTTAAAAGATAAAAAATTGATATATATATACACATGCACATATAATAATAATTTTAAGAAAATATTCATTCATTTTTTAATTTTTTTTTTATTAATTATATTTTAAAAAAATTGATATATTTATTTTATTTATTAAATACTTACACACACACATATATATATATATATAATTTATTAATAATACATATAAAATATGCCTAAAGATATCTTTCTTGTATGTCTATTGTACTTTAATGTGGCTAATTAAGATTATAATTACTTTTAGCTAATACAAGATTAAGGTTACGGTTAGATATATATTTAGTTAGGGTTGGGGTTAAAAATAGTGTCAGTATTAGTCTTACAATTAAGTTTAGGGTTAGAGTTAGAGTGAGAATTATTGTTAAGATTGAATCATAACCCTAATCTAACCTTAACAATAATTCTCACTCTAACTCTAACCCTAAACATAATCGTAAAACTAATACTGACACTATTTTTAACCCCAACCCTAACTAAATATATATCTAACCCTAACCTTAATCTCGTATATCTAACCCTAAATATATGTGTGTGTGTGCGCTAGTAATTATTTAATAAATAAAATAAATATATCAATTTTTAAAAATATAATTAATAAAATAATTAAAAAATGAATGAATATTTTCTTTAAATTATTATTATATGTACATCTGTATATATATATCAATTTTTTATCTTTTAATAATTATTTCATTTTATTTCACAAATATTTTATTAATTGTATTTTAAAAATTGATATTTTTTTTTAAATTTTTTTTTTTTTCAAATCACAGTTAATGGTATTTCACAAATATTTTATTAATTGTATTTTAAAAACTGATATATTTATTTTATTTTATTTTATTTTTTTCAAATCACAGTTAATGGTATGAGACAAAAGACATCGAATTAGAAGAATTACAAATGATAGACGAAGCACGTTTGCTGTAACTGAACTTTGTGATGGAACACGACATTTTAATTTATTCGTCAATTAATTTAGATACCATTTCGCTTAGTGAGTCCTTGGGGTAACCCTTGTTTAAGTTTTTTGGCCCATGCTATTAATGCAGGGTGGGATTTATGTGTCGTGCGCTTGGGTTGGCACTGCCGTGTGATAAGAAATAGTTGATTTGTTAAAGACTAGGTCTGATTTACGACAGTCAAAGCATTGAAAGGATTATTGACGAGTCACATTTCTGGCAACTGACACTTCATGTAATCCATATCTTTTGTTAAGATTTGGTGATATGCAGGTTCACGGGATTGCACTGTACCTTTGAAGTTCCTTTTGTTTTTTCGGTCTTATCTTCTGTTCGGGCCAGTTCGAAGGGAGCGTCTTGGAACGGCACTTCTGTCCGTCTTAGAAAAAAAAACCAAATCCATGCCTTTGCTGCCTTACATGAAGTCTATGCCATGTCCCTGCACTTATTTCTGAATTCACGGAATGGAATTTAGTCTTTTTCTTTTGTTTTTTTCAGTCTTATCTTTTGTCCGTACTAGAGCAAAAGATTCCAGAGTGGCCTGCGGGATAGACTTGAGTTTACGTCAGACAGAAAAGACATGGAATTTGTTTTTTAAATTCACGACTAGTGGTATGAGACAAAAGACGTCGAATCAGAAGAATTAAAAATGAGAGATGAAGCACGTTTCCCGTAACTAAACTCTGTGATGGAACATGACGTTTCTACTTATTCGTCAATTAATTTAGATACCATTTATAACGCTTCCCTATTTGAAGTGATGCAAAGCTATTTCCAGCAATCAACGGATGGCATCGTCTGATTACGCGATTGAACGCTTCTTAGCGTTCGATTTTTACTGTTACGTCGAATTTTGCAGTTTTATTTTCCTGTTCGCTTTATTTTCGTTTTATCTACTTACCGACCTCATATCATTAATGCATAGAGATTAGTCGAGTTATTATTAAATGTACGTGCTATGCAAATCTTGACTAACATCTACAAAGGCATGCAGTCGCCCACAAAACGTCACATCTTCCTTAATCTATGGTGCGAGGAGTAGAGCACATATATGGTGGTCATGAAACTGACGGTTTCAAATGTTCAGTGGTCAAGGTATTGTGGAACTTTGGACAATTCTCTTCCACAAACGCCACTGCGCCATTTCAAAGTGAGAAGATAAATTTATACAGGAATATGACCATATGTAATCCATATTTAACCGGTGTACGCTTCATTTAACTGTAATTTTTATATCTTATTAAACTGAAAATAATATTAACTAGCAATTGCACTTTAGGTGTGCAATGGGTATTCGGAATAATTGTATGGTTGTATTTGAATTTGTGTAGACATATTGGTTGAAATAGAAAAAAGTTTGTATAATCTAAAAAGACAACACATGAAATAATTAAATACACGACAATTATATGTCATATTTGATTTTGTGTAGATATATTGGTTGAAATAGAACAATGTGTATGTAACTTATTAAAACAACACATGGAAAAACATAAGTAGAAATACTATAGAAAAAAAAGGGAACTTCAAATTATGTGATATAAAAATGTAGAATAAGGATATATATACAATGATGAAAATCTAGTGTTTTAATGGAACATTTAATTGTCATTACAAGAACGTATGCAATTTAATACAATGGTATAGATATATTTTATATTTTGTGCAATATTGTCACACGGTCACATTGAACTCCATTGTATTTGTAATAAACAAAAGATATATTTAGTATTTGAAAAACAACTAACAGAAAACACAATGTTGAAGTTGAAATTCAATACAAATTATTAGTTATCTTTGCTAGAGTAGTTTGTAGGTGTTAGACAATGAGAACATATCGTAAGTGAGCCATGAGTGGAGCTTGCAGTAAAGGAAAAAGAGAGATATAATTTACAACAAATAAACTATATAAATATTGGTAGTGACGTCAATAAGAAAGTGACATACCTGTACTAGTTCAAATGTACTTTAAACTTGCCGATAAGGGCGTGGTTCGGTGGTCAAGTCGCTTGGTTGTAGTGACGGCCACCAGGGTTCAAACCCTCGCTAGGCCAAAGTGCTCGCAGGCCTTGTGTCTTCGCTGGGCCTTTGTGCTCGCAGGTTTGGTTGTTTCTTGTGGTTTGTTGTATCCGGTTCATAGCTCCGGTCAAAAAAGCGTTTACCCCTAATAATATGGGTGCATTGCACCTTTTTTTTTTTAAAAAAAAAATGTACTTTAAACTTGTCTAAAGAGTTTGAATTTGACATTGCTTTCAAACGATTCTCTTAATTTTTTTGGCAAGCGACATGTGGGCTTTGTTGCATGCATGCGTATCTTTGGAATGTGAAGGTTGGGTGTATGTGAAGACTTTGTAGATCAAGAACTCGTGAAATAGCTATGAATGTCAGCCCTTTTTGATCTATGTTGCCAATGTCAATTGTAGCCCTTAGAAGTGTTAGGCCTTGTGACTTGTGTATTGTCAAGGTCCATGCCATTTTAAGTGGAATTTGACGGTGAAGCCCACGACTTAGCGAGGTTATTGGGACATTGTTTGGATTGTTATGTCCCACACAGGTCCAATGTAATGTTTGAAATGAACAACAACAAACAATGGAAGTTGAGGAGGTTTTTCAGCGTCGTTGTATACAATTGCTTTTACTTGACCAACTGCACCATTCACAAGCCCTATTTCAACCCATAAATTTGAACATAACATGACCTCTTGGCCAATAGATAACAAAATATGAGCTTGAAGTTGTTCTTTATCCAAATTTGAGTATGTTGACCCCCTAAGTTGCTCTGCAATGGAAAGGGCTACAGGCATTTCCAAAGACAACAACATACATTTGTTGTGTAGTAACACCAATTCATTTGTTGGAAATAGATGTATGGTGGACAAGAAAATAGATTTTTCTATAGAGTTGAGTGAGGAACTTGAACGTGACATTTGAACTTGCCAGTCATCTTGTGTAGGCTCTACATTTCATAGATTGGAGAGAAGTGCACAAAAAGCAATTCGGGAAGGAGCATCACCAACTTGTTGAAATATTCTAGTCAAAGTTATCACTATTGTGAAGCTGAGCCATAGTGTTCCACCATAGAAAGTAGACGTGCATACATGGGGATATCTTTAACTGGTGATAGTTGGCCCAAGTCACCAAATAGAATTATTGACCGCCCTCCATGATAGGGTAGGGTTGGATGAGACTCTCACAGTCCCATGCTCAAGTCTTTGTTCTCAAGAACTTCTAGGTGACTCCTTCACCATAACCTTTAGGTCCTATCACAGGTATAGGCACCCCTAGTATTACTAGCCAACCCCTCTATCAATATTCCTCCATACTACCAAGCCATTCTTGGTGCCTTGCCACAGTTTCCTCTCCTTGACCCTTATTCTGTGCAAAAATTCTAGACTTTTGGCATTTTGATTGAGTCTTAATGGATTAGATTTGTTTCTATTTTGTTGTAGGATAAAGTGAAGTTGGAATTCAAGCATTTTGTATTCATTTAAATAGCTTCTTGTACAATTTTTAGGTATCCTTTTGTAAATAGTTCATTGTTGTCCTATTGCTGGTCTGAACTAGACTATTTTTAGAAAATGGGGTGCTAGAGCACTTTTCCACCGTACAGTAGAGCACTTTTCCACCATACAAACTATACAGTGGAAAAGTGCTCTAGCACCCCATTTTCTAAAAATAGTCTGGTTCAGACCAACAACAAGACAACAGTGAACTATTTACAAAAAGATACCTAAAAATTGTACAAGAAGCTATTTAAATGAATACAAAATGCTTGAATGCCAACTTCACTTTATCCTACAACAAAATAGAAACAAATCTAATCCATTAAGACTCAATAAAAATGCCAAAAGTCTAGAATTTTTGCACAGAACATTGTTTTCATCAATTTCACAAGATTTCACCAAAACATTAAATCTTCCAACCCTGCTCCAGGGTCGAATCATCCCTTAAATAGGCCCCAAAAATAGTTGAGTTTCTTGGGTCGAGCCTATTGATGATCTAATGGAAAAATTTATAAAACCCACTATGTTTTTCAACCTTTGCCAACTTTTGACAACTTAGCAAGATGATGTCCTAAACTTACTTAACTCTTGTCAACTTCTTTCCAACAGATCAAAAAACATCCCTAAGCACTCAACACAATGGTCAACATGACCTTATGAAAACAAAACAAAAATTCTCCTACAGGATTGCTTATTTACCTAATGGAACTGTCTGTTGTTCCTTAGGTGCTCCTACACCATTCTCCCCCTCTCAGCTCAGATGCTAAGGAAAGGAAGGAGAGACCAGGGATAGGTCAATACCAAACTTCTTGAACTAATCCTCTTGTACCCATGTAGCTTATGATTCATGCTTGTTCTTCCACTTGATAAGGTGCTCCATGTACACCTTGTTTCTTGTAGACTTTTGTACTCTTGATGCCAAGATCTTCTTTGCCTGAGGCTTGTCCTGACTAGGTAAGGATACCTTGCTGATGTCCTTGAAGATCTCTTGACTGTCCTGTTCCAAATCCTTGTCTTCTCCCTTATACTTGATCAAATCAGCTACATTGAACACTGGTGAGAGTCCTAGATCAGTAGGTAACTCCACCTTGTATGCATTCTGCCCATACTTGGCCAATATCTTGCATGGACCCACTCTATTCATCTGTAACTTGGTTGACATTCCCTTCTATAACCTGGACTTGTTAAGGTGGACCATAACATAGTCCCCTACTTGAAATTACACATCTTTCCTTGACATATCTGCCTTCTCCTTCACTTTTTGTGTAGCCTCAGTGATTGTCCTCTTGACCTACTCTTGAATCTCCTTCATGCTCTGACTGAAGTCTTATACATGTCCACTTCCATGTTCCATGGCTTCGAGATCTCTGAGCTCACAAATGCCTCTTGGGTGAATCCCATACACAACTTCAAAAGGAATCTTCCCTATAGTTCTATTCACACTATCATTGTAAGCATACTCAGCTTGTGAGATAACCATATCCCATGTTTGTCCATACTCCTTGGTTAGACACCTTAAAATATTACCTAACATCGTGTTAACCACCTCAATTTGATCATCGGTCTGAGGATGGTAAGCTGATCCAAAAGACAGGTTGGTACCCAATCTGCTCCATAGAGTCTTAAAAAAATGACTCATGAACTTCACATCTCTGTCAAAAATAATGCTTAATGGCAAGCCATGGATCCTTACAACCTCCTTGAAGAAAAGGTGAGCTATGTAGCTAGCATCATGAGTAGTTTTGCAAGGGATAAAATGACTCATCTTGCTAAATTTGTCCACTACTACATAAACATTGTCAAAACCAGTCTTGGTCTTAGGAAGGCCTACCACAAAATCCATGCTCACACACTCCCATGGTTGTTTGGAATGGGTAGGGGTTGGTACAAAAAAGCATTACTAGCTCCTCCCTTAGCTTTCATACACACAACACATTGTTCCACATGTTTTCTAACATCTCTTGCCAACTTAGGCCAGTAATAGAATCTTTGCACTAGTTCTAAGGTCTTATTGATGCCAAAATGTCCACTAAGACTGCCATTATGCTTTTCTTGAATGATATTTTCCCTCATTGACCCTCTTGGAACACATAACTAATTTCCCTTGAACAATAACCCACTTTGCAAAGTATACTCTGAGTATTGACTATGGAAATGGTTCTCAAAGTTAGAACATACCTTATAGACCTCTGAAAATACTTCATCCTCTCCATATAGATCCTTGAAACTCTCTATTCCAATGCTCTTGAGTTGTATCTCTTGCACTGTCAACAATCTCCTGCTTAGTGCATCTGCCACTTTGTTTAGCTGTCCTTTCTTGTGCTTGATGGTAAAAGTACAAGCTTGGATGTACTCCATCCATTTTAAATGTCTATTTCTCAACTTCTCTTGAGTGTTGATAAAACTAAGTGCTTGGTTGTCAGTAAAAACCACAAACTCCTTGGGTAGAGGGTAATGCCTCCATTTCCTAAGTGACTGAACCAAAGCATAAAGTTCCAAGTCATAGGTTGAATACTTCTTCTTAGCTTCATTGAGCTTCTCACTAAAGAAGGCTATAGGCCTGCCCTCTTGACTTAGCACTCCTCCTACTGCCACTCCACTTGCATCACATTCAACAGTGAACAACTTTTCAAAGCTAGGTAATAAGAGAATTGGTTGAGTTGCCACTTCTTGTTTCAGTTTCTCAAACCCTTTCTCAGCTTCTTGTGTCCACACAAACTTAGTTTTTATACCACCCTTGATTGTATATAGGACTGGTGCACATATGCCACTAAAATTCCTTATGAATTTCCTATAAAATTGAGCCAATCCATGAAAACTTCTTACCTCCATTCCTGTGGTTGGTGTAGGCTAGTTTAAGATGGCTTCCACCTTGCTTGGATCCATCTTCAATAATCCTTTTGACACTACAAAACCCAAATAGACAAGCTCTTGCTTAAAGAACTCACACTTCTCTAAATTGATTGCCAACTTCTCCTCTTGCAACCTTCTAAGAACCAACTCCACATGTTTTAAATGCTCTTCTACTATCTTGTTGTATATGAGGATGTCATCAAGGTATACCACCACAAATATCCCTATAAAATACTTGAGCACTTCATTCATGAGCCTCATGAATGTGTTAGGGGCATTAGAGAGGCCAAATGGCATCACTCTCCACTCATACAACCCATCATTTGTCTTAAAAGTTGTCTTCCACTCATCACCATCCTTAATTCTGATATGATGGTATCCACTTTTGAGATCCAACTTGGTGAAGAACTAAGCTCCTCCTAGACAATCCATCAAGTCTTCAATCCTAGGGATAGGGAATCTATATCTGATTGTGATTCTATTTATTTCTCTAGAATCAGTACATAGCCTCCATTTACCTCCTTTCTTGGTTGCTAAAACCACTGGTACTACACATGGGCTAATGCTCTTTTGAATCAATCCTTGATCCAACAACTCTTACACTTGCCTAGCTACCTCTAGGTTCTGCTCTGGTGTAAGTTTGTATGCTACTTTGTTAGGCAATGAGGCTCCAGGTATAAAGTCAATTTGATGACTTATGGCTCTCTTTGGTGGTAGAGTTGCAGGTGTACCATCACTAACTATGCTCATGTACTTATCAAGTAACTTTTGGAATTCTTCTGGTAAGACTATCTTTTCATCCTTGTCTTCTTCTTTAGGTTGTAACACAACCACATATCCCTCATTCCCTTGGTGTAGGTTCTTAAGGAACTCCTTACCACTGCTCAACATGATGTTTGGTGTCTTTGACTGTCCTTCCTCTTCTTCTGATAGTGACTGCAACTTAAAAGTCTTCCCATCCTTCTTGAATGAAATGGTGTTCTGTTTCCCATCATACATAACACTTCTGTCATACTGCCATGGTCTGCCCAATAGTAGATGGCATACATCCATGGGTAAAACATCACAAACCAACTTGTCTTTATATCCTCCAATGGAAAACTCCATCGTTACTTGCTCATTTACTAAAACACTTTGCCCTTTGTTCAACCATGTGACCTTGTAGGGGTTAGTGTGGGGTACCTTCTCCAATTTCAATTTTGCTATTGCCTCCTTTGAGATTATATTTTCTGTTGAACCTAAATCTACTATGACCTTGCATACTTTTCCAAGTATCTTGCACCTTACTCTAAAAAGAGCTCTTCTTTGTTTAGGTTCTTCCCTAACCGGTTGTCTGATCAAAACTCTATTGAACATCAGATTCTCTCCTACCTCATATTCAATATGGTTGATCTCAGATGCCTTAGGACTCATGGTGTCCTCTTGTGCATAATCCACTCTCTTCTCATTGCTAGATGAGGATGCTTTCTCCGGGCACCTATAGGCTAGATGTCCTATTTGATTACAATGATAACACTTCAAGTTTGCAAAGTAAGAATTGCTCTTGCCTGCTCCTTTTCCTCTGTTTGAACCTCCTTGAGGTCCTCTTCCTCTGTTAAATCCACCTCTAGAAGATGTTTCTCCTCCATGCTTAGTGATTTTAGATTCTCCATGATTTCTTTGGTCATTGCCTCTACCTTGGTAGCCACCACACTGTCCTCTTTGATCTCTTTGATCTCTGCCTTTGCCTCTACCCTTAGAAGCCTGATCTTGCTTCCTTTTGTTTCTTTCCTCACTTTTGATAGCTAACTGATAACATTGGTGTACTATCTTGGGACTGAGAAGAGCCATCTCCTCTTGAATGTTCCATTTCAAGCCATTAAGGTACCTAGCCACCTTGAGACTCTCATCCTCTGTCACATTAGATCTCATGCAAAGTTTTTGAAACTCCTCAGTGTAAGTGTTTACATCTTGGTCCTTCTACCTTAGGCTTTGCCTCTTCCTATGTAATTGAATCTCATAGTCATCTGGCATGTATGCTTCTTTCACTTTGGCAACCATGCCTTTCCAAGTTGAAATAGGTTGCTTGCCTTCCTTTTCCCTCTCTGTCTGAATGAATTTCCACCATGTCAAGGCTAATCCTTTCAATCTTGATTTAGCAACCTTCACCTTCTATGCTTCAGTGACTCCATCACATTCAAAGTGATTTTCCATCCCCTCTATCCAGTCCATGACTAAATCAGCTTCCATTTTCCCACTAAATAGTGGTATGCCTTCAAGTCCTTTTCCACTCAAGGTTTTCAATGCCTTCAAGAAAGGATCCTCTTCCAAAACAGGGTCAGGTTCAGGGACCTTGTCTTCCTCTACAACCTCCTCTTTCTTTGGTACCCTTCCTTCCAACTGCACATTATTCAATGCTTTCTCAAGTTGCTCTATTCTTTATTTCAACAACTAATTGTCTTCCTCTTACTCTTCAACCATCTTGGCTAATTGTGCATTTGTCACCATGATGTGTTATTCACTAGACTCAACCTCTGACATATAAGATGCTTCCCAAATCTTTAACTTGCTCTGATACCAATCTGATAGGGTAGGGTTGGATGAGACTCTCACAATCCCATGCTCAGGTATTTGTTCTCAAGAACTTTTAGGTGACTCCTTCACCATAACCTTTAGGTCCTATCACAGGTATAGGCACCCCTAGTATTACTGGCCAACCCCTCTATCAATATTCCTCCATACTACCAAGCCATTCTTGGTGCCTTGCCACTTCCTCTCCTTGACCCTTATTCTTCCTAAAGGCCAATTAATCTCAACATTTAATTAGGCACTTGTAGAGGTGTAAAACGTTGTAAAAGCTTCAAGGTAATCTATCTATGGTTCTTATACCATCACTAGACTCCCATTAACCATCACTTCCACAAATCTCTCTCCTAGGGTTAGGAAAGGCTACAAGCCTTGAGCCCCAATTAGGTCTCTTACTCCAAGTAAAATGCAATTTTCTCCTAAACCCACCAAAAGACCTAGGTTCTTTGCTTGGGATTGGTGGTTCCTATGTCCTCACCTTGAATATTTTCATGGTTTTGAATCAGCACTGCTCGCACACTGCTCATACACAAAAAATGATCAAAAACCTAGGGTTTACTAGCCTTTCCCATGCTATTTCAAACTGTCAAAGGTTTCTCCCACCAAATGACTTGATAGAGCCTCCTCCTGACTACCAGGCCTTTCCAAGACCCTCAACAAAATTCACTAAAAGGAATTTCTCCAAAATCTTAACACCCCTACAAGATATGTGTCTTTCTCTCCCTGTCTTCCCTAGCTGGACTCTATCTGGCTCGCCTAGGGCAAGACAATTCTAACAACTCCTGCACTCACACAAAGCCTACCAACTAACATATGTACAAGCATGGTGTCTAGGCACTATTTCCAAAGGGTCGTACGGTTTGTATGGTGGAAAAGTGCTCTAGCACCCCATTTTCTAAAAACAGTCTGGTTCAGACCAGCAATAGGACAACAATGAACTATTTACAAAAAGATACCTAAAGATTGTACAAGAAGCTATTTAAATGAATAAAAAATGCTTGAATGCCAACTTCACTTCATCCTACAACAAAATAGAAACAAATCTAATCCATTAAGACTCAATCAAAATGCCAAAAGTCTAGAATTTTTGCATAGAACATTGTTGTCAAAAGTTGGCAAAGGTTGAAAAACACAGTGGGTTTTATAAATTTTGCCATGAGGTCATCAATAGGCTCGACCCAAGAAACTCAACTATTTTTGGGGCCTATTTAAGGGATGATTCGACCCTGGAGCAGGGTTGGAAGATTTAATGTTTTGGTAAAATCTTGTGAAATTGATGAAAACAACATTCTGTGCAAAAATTCTAGACTTTTGGCATTTTGATTGAGTCTTAATGATTAGATTTGTCTCTGTTTTGTTGTAGGATGAAGTGAAGTTGGCATTCAAGCAGTTTGTATTCATTTAAATAGCTTCTTGTATAATTTTTAGGTATCCTTTTGTAAATAGTTCATTGTTGTCCTGTTGCTGGTTTAAACTAGACTATTTTTAGAAAATGGGGTGCTAGAGCACTTTTCCGCCATACGGTTTGTACGGTGGAAAAGTGCTCTAGCACCCCATTTTCTAAAAATAGTCTGGTTCAAACCAGCAATAGGACAACAATGAACTATTTACAAAAAGATACCTAAAAATTGTACAAGAAGCTATTTAAATGAATACAAAATGCTTGAATGCCAACTTCACTTCATCCTACAACAAAATAGAAACAAATCTAATCCATTAAGACTCAATCAAAATGCCAAAAGTCTGGAATTTTTGCACAGAACGCTGTTTTCATCAATTTCACAAGATTTCACCAAAACATTAAATCTTCCAACCCTGCTCCAGGGTCGAATCATCCCTTAAATAGTCCCCAAAAATAGTTAAGTTTCTTGGGTTGAGCGTATTGATGACCTAATGGGAAAAGTTATAAAACCCACTGTGTTTTTCAACCTTTGCCAACTTTTGACAACTTAGCAAGATGATGTTCTAAACCTATTTAACTCTTGTCAACTTCTTTCCAACAGATCAAAAAACATCCCTAAGCACTCAACACAATGATCAACATGACCTTATGAAAACAAAACAAAAATTCTCCTACAGGATTGCTTATTTACCTAATGGAACTGTCTGTTGTTCCTTAGGTGCTCCTACACCACTCCAAAAGGCACGTTGTTGTGGACAAGGAATGCTTCTCGTAGCCTAATTTCAATCCATTGTAGCAAATTTGAACCTATGAATCTCATCTCATCTCATCTATCAAAATGTATCGAATAAAGTACATGTTTTCTTGGAAGGTTGCAAGTGTCTGTCCTTGTAGGGGGCATTTCTTTTATTGGAATGCAGAGGGGAAAATGAATTGTTGATGCTTGAATGTTGAATGCAACAACACTGGTTGGTGCAAGAAGTAGTAATGGTGACTAGTGAGTTGGAGCTGAAGTCATGAGTCTAGACCTAATTTTTTTATGAGGAGTGACTTTCCAGTTCTTGTAGTTCCTTGAGCAATTGGCTTTAGTGGTGGCTGCAATGGATTAGTTCTTAGATGAGACAAAATGATATCAAATGCTTTATGTTGTTGAGTAGAGAAAGTAGTATGGGCATGTTTATTGAGAACATGGAGTACTTGAAAGTTTGGGTGATTAGAGTCTATGAAAGTAGTAGCAAACTTATTTTGTAGTTGTTTGAAGCTAGTATCTTGCCATTCACAATGCAAGTGAATGTCACATCAACCAAGAATTTCTAGTGCATCAATTTGTAAAAGAAGGTTTAGGTGTAAACTTGAGAGAACCTACCATTATTCAAGGTTGTTTCCTTGCAACACAAGGTCAATGTTGGAGCTATTGCTAGCATCTGATGTTTAAGTTGGCCTTGTTGTGTGTGATGTACATGCCATGGCCTTTATGTAGAAGAGAACCTTTCCCATTGTGAGCTATAATTTGATGTTTGAAGGATCCAAATGCAATGTCAATGTTACAAAATGGGTTGTATAGAATGATTTCACTCCAACAAAATCTTGAAAGATTTTGTCATCTCTTACACCTATATCCTTGTGAACTGAGGTGAGATGTGAACAATTGCATTATGGGGGCATCACTTCCATTGTTCATATTTGTGAGATGCTTTGAAGGTCCATTTTTGCGTCACTTCAATGAGAGGCATAGATTCTATCTATATGGATCAGGCCATGTAGGCATCAATGTAGGTAGGTGATGTGGTAACTAACGTGGGTGAGACTGATACATGAAACTTGTGATGATTAAAATTTAAAGAAAAAAATGACCTATTGTATATGGAGAGGGGTAATTGCAATAAAAGGTGGCAAGTCTCATGGGAACTAATATCACAATCCACAAGGCTATCAATAAGAATTTTTCTAAATGCATTTGGGGCAGGAATTTTTTATTCTAAACTAGTTGAAATGTGAGATAACATGGCATGATATGTTTCAGATTTGTTCTTAGCTTTTGTTGCATATTTTGCAATGTATTTGAGAACAAAATCAATTGAGAGTACATGTTGGAAATCTACATTAGCCCTCTAGATAGAGAGAATATATGGGTTGTGAAGGTTCAAGCGATCATCATTGTGAGATGGTGTGTTCTTTGGTTAGCCAGTCTCATCATTTGAAAGACTTGACTTACGTTGCATGGACCATGGTGGATTATAGTGATAGACTATAGATGCCCCTTTTCTCCTAAAATGTGTTAGCAAAGTACATTTTGTGTGGTGTTCAACGTGATTGACTAGTTCACAATAGCCAATTGAAGGGTTGGTTGGCATGATCCTAGTTGTATCAAGCAAACAAGGATCATCAACAATAGAGTGGTAAAATGTTTGGTTCTTAATTGAGGGCTACATGGGTTTCTAGCAGAGACATCTATCTATGTAATCAAGTGCACTTTGTATAGATTGAACATTATTCCATTCTAATTTAATAATGTATGTCACTTGTTCAAGCAATAGGAAACCGTGGATGTGTGCAAATCCTCTGTGCTACCATTCATACCTACGAAATGATGATTTTTTAGCAAATGACCAAAGTAAGTGTGTAATGTAAGAAAGAAATGACAAATCCTTGCAAACAATCAAAGTAAGAGTGTATTGTAGGAAAAGGAGAAAAGAAAGGTTTTACCTATACCAATATTTTGATGCACCAAGTAGTTTATCCAAGATCTCTTCCCAAAATGTAGTGAACCTATGGTGTATGTATACTATGATAAGGCCTAGATTCTAAACAATATTTTGTATCCTCCATCTAGAATCCATTGAAGGATTTGTAGCTGACTTGGTAGGCATGATGGTATCCAAGTCTAGCCATTTTGTATTTGCTACACTAAGGGTGAAGAAGAGTGATGGGAAACCAATTTGAATGACCATGTTAGAAATTTCATCTTAACATTGGGTCCAAAATGGATGAGTACCATAAATTGAGGAGCTAAATTGCATGAGCTAATCTACAAGTTTGTCATTTGGCATGTCCTTCAGTCTTTGGTTGTCCTTCAGGTCAGAGATTGTCAAGGGTAGGTTATCATCTAGATGTTTGTTAACAAATACAGAGGAGGTTGCCTAGCTACAGTGACACATAAGAAATTTTAGTATGAAGTACCTAAATCGGGGGTATTAGACAAACCTATTATCATGGTACCTTAGAATATTGAGAGCATATTCATGCAATTTTATTTCTTTGATACGTTGTTGTTTGAATGTAGCTTTTCCTTTTGGAAACAAAGTGGGAAATTCCATCGCAAATAATCCTTCAATGGTGTATTCATTTATAGGAGATGGAGAAAGGGGCATGACCATTCAATGATTGGGGTCAGTCATCACATACATAGTTGTAGCAAAGAGTGCACTTCTTCGACCTTTATACATGCATGCAAGAGATTTGACACAAAGGAAGTTGTTGTCAACATGTTGTCTTCTAAGGGGTGATATTCTATGTCACTTGTTCCCACGTAGCTTGGATTTGTGGTATCAAGATTTGAATTTGTTGCATAAATAAGGTTTGAGATGTTAGTGGAAGACTCTGGAAAAGTGGACAATGTAAGCTCATCTATTTGGACATCTTTGTAGAATGGGTCATTGTACATCTTATATTTACGTGCCTCATGGACATTTCCTCTACTAATGTGGAAGCTATATGGTTTTTGGTCTATTTTTTCCCTATTAACTATTAGTATATATCAATATCATTAATATGCCTAGGAAAGTAGGATGTAATTGCAGATATATCTTGAGGAAATCAAATAGTGTGGCCACTATATTTTAGCTGCCCCCCCTTGCATAGGTAACTTGAAGGATTGGGCTAACCCTTGCTATTAACATCTCCTCAACTTCGGATAGGATTTTTAAACACACAGGTTGCTCACTAGGGTTCATGTTGTTCCAATTTGAGAAGTGATGGTCATTCATTTTAGATGTGCATCTATAACAAGTAGTGATTCCATTTGAGTGTATAGTTTTTATTCCATGGTATCTTTCCATGTAGACCATACATATTGACATTTTTGATAGGATATCTAACTTTGGATGGAAGGTATTTCTAGCAGTGAAAAATTCTTGTGAAAAAGGTGGCAAAGGGTGCATTTCCATAGATGGGTTAGGTTGAGCAATATTTTGCATTTGAGTTGCAGTTGTTTGTAAGTGGGGCATGTTATTGGGAGAAGGTAATGTAGATATAGAGGCTCCAAAAAATATAATTTTATAGTTTCCTCACCTTCATTTGTTAATTTGGTCTTTCCTTGTATGGTTCCGTGTACATTGCATTTGATTTTTTCGAGAACAATTTTCTTGGATTCTTGTATTTTCTGCCTCCATAATAAGGAATGTTGAGGATAAAAGTAATGAAATATATTATAGAATGATAGGAGATAACATGGTGTGGTAAAATAACTTGGAACACAAGAGGAAACCAAAACATATAAAGAAATGGATAGTTACTATACATAATGTTGTAAATAAAATAGGGATGGTGTTCATTTTTATAAGTGATTTCAATTGTATATGTGAAATACCATGATCATTTTGACATAAAAGGAGAAAATATGTTAAGAATAAACAATTTGGAAGAAAAGGTATGACCAAGTTTAATTATATGAACATACAATGTTTTGGATAAGACAAAAATATTTGCAATTGTTGAGCATGATTACATATATGGGCATTGAAATTTTACAATACTACTAAGAAGAGTGAAGTACAACATTTAAATGGGCTTAATGGCAATAATAAAAAAGCTTTATGTTTCCTAGCCACCAAATGGAATCATTTTGATGGTTAGGTCAATGAAAAACTAACAACATGGTCCAAAATGTCTTTAGCAGTAATAGGTTCAACCAGAAATAGATGAAAATATTCTCTGACAACACCTATTAAGGAATTCACTAGTCCTTCAAATGTAGTAACTCTTAGGAGTTCACCACTGGCATTTTTCAAGTTCATTTTGGGGTATGTGCAGGATCATCATGGAAAAAACAGGCCCTTAAGAGGCAAAAAATTCAGAAAAATCAGTGTTAGGCAACTTGACGTAAAAATTTGAATAAGTTATCTATATTATTTCAAAAATATGTAAGAATAGAATCTGTACAAAATTGAATGTAGTTTCTAAACTACTAGGTTTATTTAAAAATAAATAAAATCTATTTGGTGAAAATTTGAAATTTCAATGCAATAGTACTTAAATTTCAGGGAAAAAAGAAGTAGGTGTCTGTCTGACCACCCTAACCATAATAAAATTATAATATTTTTTTATAAGATTTTATATATAAGTAGAGGACTCATGTCCGATGTGATGCATATTTTTTGTAATTTTTTTCAAAGTAATAATTAATTATGATTTTTTTTATTACAACTTTTAAAAAATAAAAAACTCAGATGTCTAACCACCTTAACTTGGTCAAAACTTCATGAAATTTAATTTTTCCTTTTTTAATCCTATAGTATGTGAAGCATAGAATGTGATGCATGTTTCGGATTCAAAAAATGTGATACCGTTTGAAATTTATAGATGTTTTTCAATCAGCCTATCGATCAAGACTTTAGTCGTAATTCTAATAGAAAATAAATAATAATTATTTATTAAATTCAAATTAAAGCATAATTTATATTGGTGGAAAGCTGTAATCTCCTCTAAAAACCCTTTTCGTTTCATCAATTTTGGATAAAAATAAAGTCAGCCACATACCCTACAAATACCCATAATATTGCCACTTTTTGGCCCCTCATGATCCTGCACATACCCTTTGAGCATGTAGCTAAAGTCACATCTAGGGATATATGTAGAGCATTTTGGGTAGTGAAAAGTACTGGGAGAAGTCTGCAAAACCTTTTTCTTACACTTTTTATTATCCACCAATAGAGGGCATGAAAGGTAATAGAAGTTGTTAGGGTGCAATTTTGAAATGGAGGCGTTTAAGCAAACATTTTTCTTGTCAAGCATGCTTGTATTTGCAAGAGATGAGATATTGATTGGATTTGAAAAAATTTTGGGAGAAAGGTGGTTTTTTGACAAGGAACTAAAGGGTTTGGAAATTCTTGTACTAGTATACCATGTTTGTAAGCTTGAGGCCTCTACTAAATTTGGGTTCATTAGAACTATAGTTGGGAAAATAGTATCAATACCTCTCCCACACCAGGAGGTAATCCATCTTGATTTAATCAAAAGAATATGAGGGTTTGGTTGTATAGGAATATTAGATATTTGGGCATCAATATGACAATGATGACCCCAAAAGTGTAACAACAATGGTACACCTTGGCATGTCTACGATTGTAGCAATGTTTTTTATTGTCTTTGTACCATCTCTTTTGTGAATGGTTGATGCAGGGGAGATAGCTAAAATTATTCAAATGACATCAACAAGGGAATTGGAAATAAGGAAAGTGAATCGATGCTCTTAATATGGAAGGTGTGTGTGGGTATTATGGAGTTCAAGGATGTGGAATGAGTTATTGTTGATGAGCTATGGAGAAATATTTCATAGGGATGTGTGGAGCTACTATATTGTGTGTTCACAACTTTGATGCAACTATTACAAATCACATAAAGATTATCAGATTGAATAGCATTGTAAAACTCATCAACGACCTCGTTGAAGCAAGAAACATGTATTTTAGAACCTAATATGTCTATGAAATCAAATCCAAAAACTTTTCCATCATGTCCAACATTTTTAAATTCATGCAATGGAGATTTCATTAGGGCTTGAACCTCAATGGACCAATGCTTATGGTATGGGGTTAATGTTTTTATCAAAATTGGTTTAAAAGGGGATATACTATGTCGAGTCTAAGGGTCTCCATCTTCTTGAAATTAATCATTTGTAGACTGAGAGGATCCCAATGGGGTTTGAGAGCTACTTGATGGGAGGGAGCTTCTAGATTGGAGGAGAGGAGTTAGAGTCCCAATAATTGGTGCTTTGTTTGAAATTAATTCAAAATTTTCAATTATGATAGCCTTGCAATTTGAAAAAGTGATTCATTTAGTAAGAGTGTGCAAGGGAATAAAAAAATGAATAAATAGTTTTAGGAAAGGGTGGACGTACATAAATCTATGGAACACCTTGGAAGTTTACTATTTTAGTATGACAATAGAACCTTTACTAAAGCCTCCTCCAAAACAAGATTGTTGAATTGATCAAGAAGTAAACCATGATGTGTGTTTGAAGTATCAAAAAGTTGAACATGATATTTGACAAGTGTAGAACAAGCCTATTCAATGGATTCAATAGATGCAACTTGCAAAATAGGGTTTAAACCATAAATTCCTGCAAGAATATCAACAATTGCATTTGCAGTTAACATTGCCATTATTTTGTTGGAATTTAGTGCACTGAATGTGCCTCTGAGCAAGTGAAAATTTGATAATTAGGTTTTTCAAAAAGATTGAATGTTGTTATCATTAAGCTTGCGAGAAAATTGAAATATTCTTATCAGGTCTGTTTAAAATGTGAATTGTCCCTACAACAGGGAAATTTGACAAAAAGAGGGTTTTACTTTTTAGAATATTTGATAGTTTGTTTAATTTGTATACAAGTGCAACCTTGAGAACATATAAATATGAAAATAACATTTTACAAGCAAAATATACCATAAAAAAATATTTTTTTATTTTCCTAAATATATAGTGGTATTTTTGAAAAGGTACAAGAATTTTTATTTTGTATGATTCTTTTGTGTGAAAGGAGTCTAAGTTTTCATAACAAACGGTAATGAAAAGTAAGCTTTATAAGCATTTTTCAACTATATGTGAAGGAAAATATTTGAAAAAATCTCTTTTTTAATAATTGTATACAAATTAAAGAAGATATCATGTCAAATTTGTTCCAATCACAACTCATTGTAAAATGTACAAAAAAAATAAACTTGCAATATTGAAGAATTTGATATGTGGATGTACGTTTTTCTTGTCCATGCTCATTAATGGAATTGCATTTTACATCCAAGAGATAGACATAACCTAAGGGAGATAAAATATTGATATAAGATCTGATTAGTTGATAACTAATCTATGGTTTAAAAGTTAAAATATAATAACTCAAAAGTGGGTGTTTCTTATAAAAGCATGCAAAGGGAAAATGCATGCAATTTTCCTTTGTTATTTAAAATGAACGAAGTCAAAAGAAAATATAATGGGGGAACCATAAAGATAGTGTATCTGTTGTTGTCCTTATTAATAAAAATACTAAAAGATGCAAATCAAAGACAATAGATCGAAGGTAAACAATAACATTAAAGAAGAAATAAGGAAATGGAAACATACCTATAGATAATAAGTATATTGTAGTTTTGGCAAGGAATTAGTTGGTTCAAAATAATTTGATTATGTAGACATAAGAAAGAGTACAAAACATGATCAACACAAGTCCCTGACACAAAAAACAAATGGTTTTGTTAAAAAAGGCTTGTACAGTGCAATTGATAATCTCAATGTTTATTATAAATAAAGCTTAGTTTTAATTAAAATTAATTTACATTCTCTATCCATCCCACCCTACCACTCACTAACTCCATCCTTTTCTCTATCTCTCTCTCTCCTTCCCTCTCTCCCTCACACACACAACCTCTCTCCACCTATCCCTACCTCTCTCTCTAACTCTCTCTAGCTCTCCTACCCTACCTCTCTCTATCTGTCTCCTTCCATATTTCTCTCCCTCCTTCTATCCCTCCCACCCTACACTACCTATCTCCCTCCTTCCCTCTCTCCCTTCCTCTCTCCCTTTCTCTCACACACAACCTTTCTCCACATATATCTCCATCCCTCCATCCCTCCCTCCCTCCTTCCCTCTCTCTTACTCTCTCTATACATACCTTTTCCACCCTCTCTCTATATATAGCTATATCCCTCCCACCTAACCACTCCCTATCTCCCTCCTCCCCCCTCTCTCCCCCTCCTTCCCACACAACCTCTCTCCACCTACCCCCCACTCACTATGCCCCTCCTTATCTCTTTCTCTCACACACACAGCCTCTCTCCACCTAACCCTCCCTCTCCCTAACTCTCTCTATACCTACCTCTCATACCCTACCTCTCTCTATCTAGAGTTACTTCCTTGTTTCTCTCCCTCTGTCTATCCCTCCCTCCCTCCCTAACTCTCTCTAAACCCACCTCTCCTACCCTAAAATATTTAGAATTTTGTTTTCATAAAGACATAATTGGTATGAGAAAATCACGTTGATGCTCAACTTGTAGATGCAAAAGCAATAGTTGGAAGTGTTAAAACTATAACAAAAAAATAGAAACAAATTAACCACTCAGAAAAGGAAGTAAAAGATAAGAAGAAGATTTTATCATCAAAAGAAAAGTTACTTCTAAAGGTTCGTTTCATTACATTTGTACTCTCTAATTAAGAAAAAGCTTTCATTACTATAATTGCATGTTGGAAAACACTAGGTGTTATGAAACTTACAACCCACATACTATTGTAAACCCTCTACACATAACAACCCGATTGGTTAGTCACCCCTTAGGTCAATTTGATTAATTTTATGTATCCCCAACCTACAAATCCTCCCTGAGCTCTCCACCCTTGAGCTTTGAACAAGCACAATCATATCACTCACAACCCCAATGTGTTTTCTAATCATATCATATGGTTAACTAATTTCTATTTGCTAATTTTAGGATTTCACATTATATCTTTATGAACCCAACATTGCATTGATAAAATTAGATTTGCATACTTCCTAGAGCATTAAAATTTGTAATAGTTCACCTTATTTTAACAATATATAATTCAAACCTATATTCCCCCTATACACATAAAGATATAGAAAATAGACAATACCTGTTACTTTAAATAACCTTGCTTCTTAGATAGATTTAAAATGGAGTGTACCCTTGCTCTATTTGGTATGGTCTCTTAGATGCTTGATTGAATACTATGAATGGAATGTGGATTTCTCTTTAAACGAACATAATCTTGGTATAGTTAAACATTTTTTAATAAAAAAAATGGTAGCATACACCTACTAGAAAATGTGTTGATGATAATGAAAGGTAAAGGCTTCTATTTGTAGACTCTTGTTGTGAGGAATGATGTAATTCAAAGAGAAATAATAGTTGTGGTAAATTTTGAAAATTCCTTTCATTAGATTCATACTTTCTAAATAAGAAAAGGTTTTCATTACAACAATTGTAGGTTGGAAAACATTGGGTGTTATGAAACTTGTAATCCACATATTATTGTAAAACCCTCTACACGTAACAACCCAATTATTTAGTCACCCCTTAGGTCATTTTGATTCAATTTATGTATCCCCCACCTAGGAACCCTCCTAAATCTCTTCACCCTTGAGCTTATAACAAGTAGAATGCAATCACTCACAATCCACTGTGTTTTCCAACCTATTCTTATTTTGTGCATTTCTTTTTCCATCTTATGAAGAAATTGAAATACAATTTTTAGTTTAAGTAACACTTGTGGTAAATTCTGAAAATTCCTTTCATTATATTCACACTCTCTAAATAAGAAATGGTTTTCAATTAAAAAATTGCAAGTTGGAAAATATTGGGTGAACATATGAAACCTGAAACCCACATATTGTTCTAAAACCCTTTACACATAACAACCCAATCATTTAGTCACCCCTCAGGTCAATTTGGTTAGTTTAATGTATCCCCCACCTACAAATCCCCTCAAGCTCTCCACCCTTGAGTTTTAAACAAGAACAATGAAATAAATCATAACCCACTATGTTTTCCAACCTACCATTATTTTGTGCATTTACTTTTTAATCGTACATGAAAAAATTGAAATGAAATTTTTATTCTAACTAACAATTGTGACACATTTTGAAGGTAAATTTTATTGCATTATTACTATGTAAACAACAAAAAAAAATTATTACATTCATAATGTTATGTAAAACTATCTAGGTTAGAAAACACTGGGTGTTATGAAACTTGCAACCCACATACTATTTTAAAATCATAAACACACAAAAACCCAATTGGTTAGTTACCCCTCAACTCAATTTTGTTAGTTTTGTGTATCTCCAAAATGCAACTCCTTCATGTGCACTCCACCATTTAGCTTTGAACATGCAGATTGAAGTAACATACAACCCACATTGTGTTTTCCAACATGTAATTATTTTGTGCATTTATTTTTCAATCATATGAATAATTTGAAACACAATTTTACTATAGCTAGTTGTCATTTCTGGTTGTGGTCACCTTCCTCATGAAGAGTGTCCAATAGAATAG
>VDFB02010156.1:0-37191 GCA_007258455.2 Sequoia sempervirens
AACTTGCAAAGGCATTACACTTCTCATTGGAGGTGAAGTTGTAACGCCCCCTTTGGCCGACCAACCCGAATATGGCCATTTTTCTCCATCCTTCAAATTAATCCCTTCAACATTCAATCCAACTCTTCACTGCATCAAGCATCCATTCCTGCACTATCACATTCACTTTCAAGCTCTCAAACATTCACTCTCACTCACTACAAGCATTCAAGCATTCCACTACAACCAAAGCAACACTCCATCACTTTGGTAGAGCAAGTTTGGGACCACACCATTGTAGCAAAGGCTCGAGTACTCTCATTTTCTCCCCCAAGTAGCCTTGAGTGCTCTTGGTGGAGGTGGTAAGATTCTCTCTCCTCTCCTCTATCACTTGGTTGAGTTAGCACTTTACTGTTTTGCAGTGCTTTTGTGTTCTTTATTACATTATTTCCTTTATCTTGTTTCCTTGGCTGTCCATGGAGGTGGAAACACCTAAATGGGGGTTTGACTGAGGTAGGCCCCTATACAACCACCCAACATTTTCTCTTTTTCTGTGTGTAGGTGTGTGTGTTTCTCGGAGAACTAGCTGGCGAACGAGTTCCTTGGTGAGATTCTCCTTATTTTCGCCACTCTTGCATACTTACTTTACAATATTAGAGAGTATTTCATTTATTTAGTCACATCATTTTGGCCCTTTAGTTAGTCAGTTGGGTCGTTAGCTAGTTTTCTTGGTTTGACGTCATCTTCATTGTTGTTTGACCGTACGGATGACAACGCACTTTTGAGATGCCAACATGCCGCGCTAACATCCAAAGATCGTGCTTCTGTCCTCAGACAGAGAGCTTTCTGAGGCATAGTGTTAGACCTAAAAACTGACTCGCCTAGCCTGTTCCTGTTTGTCGGGTCTGCAGAGTGACTAAGAGGCATTATGGTTTACTCCCGTCCTATATTTCCTTACATTACACTTAGCTGAGGTAAGTTAGGGAAGCCTCTTGCGTCTTGGCCCTCCATGACCTGGGGTTTTGCACGTGGTGGTCCCCCTCTCTTACAGTTTTGGTGAACCTGACATGAACCAACGTTTGTTCATCCGTTGGTGTTGAAGCTTCCCTCGAGTACTCCGTGATTGTTATACTTTTGAGTGTTGTGAAGGTTTCCACAACTTCTAGGTACATCATTAGGAGAAGTATACGACACCTTCCAATGGAAAGGACAAAGGTCTCTATTGGGTTAACTACATGTCTTTTCTCTGGTCTCACTGTTAGTGTAGTCGTGTAAGAGTAGTTATTGAGGAACGAGATGGGATTTGTTGACAAAAATGATCACATTCGCACTCCTCCTGCATCTCCTATGCCATCATTAATGGAAAAACATGAGGCCATTCAGATCCCTACAGAATATGTGTCCGCCCTTGCTAAAGGATTGGGCGATTTAGAAAACCACTTGGAAAGGAATCCTAAGATGGTTAGGGCCGCTCAGGTTGTTAGTGAATTAAAACATATGATGGGTAACGATCGAACAGGCATAGAGCTTCTGACTAGCCTCCTTGGTCTCACCGAAGCATACGTTCCTTCGAGCAACCCTAGTTTTGCGGAAGGAATCACTTTCGAGAAGCATGAAGGACAATTAGGAGTGTCGATGCCTCCCACTTCCATTTACATGGCCGACGTTGTCCCTTCTATCAATATCCATCTTGCCTCTGAACAACATGAAACTATCAAAGTAAATAAGGTCCCCTTGGGATTTAGCTTCACTCTTGTCACCTCTAGTGGTAGAGGCTTTGGCAGGCTGAATGGTGGAGGCTTTGGTAGTGGTGGTGGATTCGGCAGCGAAGGTGGTGCTAGTGGAGGTGGCTCCGGTGGAGGTCATGGTGGTGGTTCCGGTGGAGGCCCTATTGGCAGCAGTGGCTCTGGTGGTGGTTTTGGCGGAAGTCATACTAGTGGTGGTTCCAGAGGTGGTCTTGGCGGTGGCTCTAGGGGAGGTTCCTCTGGCCCTCTATCTTCTAACGACCCTATTCTAAATACTCTTCTGTAGAATATGGGTAAGATGCAAAGCCAATTGGTGAGCCTTTCCCAAGCCTCTGTCCAGCCTATCTTCTAGCCCTTCTTCTGACATAGCCCATTGTCGGTTTCCATCTTGAACACTCCTTTCCCTCAAGGAATGGAGATCCCTAAATTTGAGAAGTATGGTGGTAAGGGAGATCCATAGACACATGTGTCTACCTTCAACACCCTGTGCACTAACTTCTTCCATCACGATGCGTTGATGGCTAAATTTTTTCCCTGATCCCTCAAGGACACAACACTCGAGTGGTACTGTTCCTTGCCTGACAACTCTATTTTCTCATTTGATCAATTGGTAAACCAATTCCTTAGACAGTTCCAAGTGAACATCGGGCCGAAGATGACCTTTTCGAATCTCGTCCGATGTAAACAAGGAGATAATGAAAAAATCACTGACTTCATAGCACATTACCAAGCGCTCCTCTCGCAAATATCGTATCAGCTGCCCGATTCTGACATGCAAAAGGTGTTCATCGAGAACTTACAAAGGCCTTGGAAAGAGAAGTTCGCCCTGATGAAATACCCTTCTTTCGCGCACTTGTGTGCAACCTTACAAGAATACCAACAAACGGTTGTTCAATTTGGGGGATCATCCTCGTGCCCCAGTTTCGAAGGGAAATCTATCGTATCAATTTCTGGAAAAGGTAAAGCCATTGCGAATGTAGCAGCCACTGCTAATGACAATGGCCTCAAACACAACCGAAAATTCACAAAGTTATTAGAATCTTACACTTTTGTCTTACAGAAGTTGTTGAAGGATAAGATCATAACTTTGTCGACCCCTAAGCCTATTAAATAACCCTACCCTAATTGGTATGATGGGAGCTCTTAATGTCAGTACCATCATGTTAATGGACATGATACCGAACACTGTATGCGGTTGCGTCATGGGATACAAGACTGCATCGAGGACGGTACCATTCATCTTGATGGGAATAAATAGAATGCTAACAAATCAATGGCGAAGGCTAGTAGTGAATTGCAGATATACATAAACTTGTTTCCATCACATTCTGCTAATATGATTATTGATCCCATTGATTCTGTTACCCAACCCAAGGCCTATGTTAATATGGTCATGGTAATTTCCACTGCTCCACTTGCACCCAGTTCGTTGGACATTATTTTCACATCACAGGATTTACCCTTAAACAACAAACCTTCACCTCTCTACATTCCTGCTCGTGTCAATGGTAATATTGTGACAAAAATCTTGATAGATCCCGCGAGCCGTGTGAATGTTATCACCGAAGAAACATTAGTATTAAATTCATTGTAGAAGGAAAGATATGAAGAAATAAAATCTATCATTCGTACACATGATGGTATGTGCCTTAAACCTTACGGCTCAATAACCCTGTCCATTTTGTTGGACCTAGAACTGTCAACACATTTTTTGATGTCATCCCGAAGTCGGATCTATTTAGGGTGAAACTAGGCATTCATTCGCTAGCTTCCATGAATTAGATCACCTTCGTTATTCACAAATGTTTAAAGTTTTCACACAAAGGTGTTGTGCATGTAGTGCATGACATTGGATACTAGCCCTTGGTGTCCCGTGGTGGATACTCGTTGGATCACTTTTGGCCCTCCCCAGTCGATCCGCTTCCTCCAAGAATGGACCTACTTTACAAGAACTATGTGAAGTATAAAACTGAGAGCAAAGGGGAGCCAAAGTTGACCCTGCTCGTGACAGAACGATCGGTCACCTCCTCTTCCCGAGAAGAGAAGAAGAAGCCTGCATTGACTACTCTCCCTTCCCCTAAAGGGAAGGAGAAGTTTGTGCCGACCCCCACTCCTTCCCGTAAAGAGAAAGAGAAGGATGCATCGACTGCTCCCTCTTCCCCAAAGAAAGAGGAAAAGCCTGTGCTAGCTCCCTCTCCCTCTTGCAAAGGAAAAGAAAAGGTGAATTTTCCTCGGACCGCCTTGTCCTCTCTCCTTTCTTGGGAGGAGTACTAGATGAGAAGGCCCGACGACTACCCACTAAGTCTGATGATCCCTCCTTGGCATAGGCCCAAGGTCAGGATCATGGATCTTCCCAATGAATACCCTGGACCGTGGTATTATTTATATGGTAGAAAGAAAGGTTCTCGTAGAGAGTTTGATCCGCGACCTCCTACTGCTCCTGCTCCTAAGGTGGTGGGTGGAAAGAGGCCTGCTACCGAGGCTCTCGAGTCGAATCCTCCTGTCGCTCCTCAGCTTGTTCCTCCCGCTCCCATGCAGGAATCTGTCCCTCTGCTGAAAATAGCTATGGTGGACGTTCCCATGGTTGAGGAGGAACCCTCTGTCCCTTCGCAAATTCTGGCCTCTAACTCCAAGAGCCATAGAAACCACCTTGTGTGTGAATGCAAGCGTCGGCGAAAGGCCCTCTTAGCTAAGAAGGCCGCCTCGCAAAGAAAAGAGGAAGAAACGACCACCCCTGCTTCAGGGCCTCTTGTAGCGTCTTCTTCCTCCCTTCCTTCTGCTTCTCTCCAGTCTCGTCCTATATTGCTCTTGGCTTCCGTTGCAAGTATAAATGCACCTAACCCTAAATGGGTACAGGTGTTCATTGGTCCTTTGGTGGAGCCACCTTTGCTGATGTTTGTTCCAAATAACCAGCCTTCCTCAAAGCCCATGGACATGGTTAATACCTCGGTCGTGTCCGATGCGGTTATTTTCTCTTCCTCCTCTGCACCTTTGGCCTCGTCTAAGGGGAGTTCATCTCCTTCGATGAAACAAGAAACAAAGGGTAGTCCTTCTTGCAATGAAGGACGTAAGAAAAGTTTTCCTTACTCGCAAGGTGGCCCCGTGTTGACTTGCTCTGTCTTAGTGATGAAACTAGTCCCAACATCCCTTGAGTTTGTCATTGCTCCCGAGTCACTTGGCGAGCTTAGTGGTGAACCTCAAGGCACAGCCCGTCCCATCCGCTGAGGCTAGACATGGTGTCCCCGTGGGGTGCATTTTTAATTCCGTGGATGAAGTTCTAGCCTTGTCGACGATCTTCGCTAAGTCGCTGACCTTGACTCCACAAGAGCTCGGTGGAGAGGACCTTGAGGGGCCCTCTTCCTTGGCCCTTGTTGTGGGAGGACCAGATGCTCCTCCTCTTAACATCCCGCCATTGTAGGCTCATCCTCCTTCCCTTATGAGGATTTAGATTGGGAAGCGGGTGACCTCTTGGCTGATCAATGTTAGGAGGAGGCCCCTTTTCTTGATCTTGTGTGTGCGTGTGTTTTGTAATGTGTTCCCCCATGCTTGTGCTATGTGTGCCTAGATGACCCTCGTCACCCCTGTTGGTGCTTGGATACAGGTGTGGTTTTTGTGTCATGAACCTTCTTCTATTCGTATCATCACTTTTCCATGTTTATGCTTGATTTTTGATAAATTGGGGACGATGCAAAGCATTGGGAGCATTTAGGCTTCCCTTCCATGTTGACCCAATTTTTTATTTTTACTTTGTCTTCTCATGCATTCTTCCCAATGTGGTTGGGGATTGATAATCTTTCGCCTTGCATTGTGGATACCTATTATTAAGAGCTCAGATAGATCTAACCCTGCTAAACCAGATCCCCTTGTGCCCTTTGTCTATATTTTTCTCTTTCTTTTGTTATCCCTTTATCTTTCTCTCTTCTTTGCTTGAGTTGTCCCTTTCATGTGTGATAACATCTTTTCTTTAACATTTCAATTTTTAGAAAATGCATTCGTTTTCAATGAATCTTTTCTCGAAAATTCACACAAAATTTTCTTTAGAATCACATTCTTAACTTGGAACCCTAACGAAACTTGTTTCCTTCATCACGGGTTCGTAAAGTAAGGACTTGAAGACCTTCCTCCGAAGTGGGGACAACTTTAATCTTCCCCTCGCATGGGGGAATATCCTTCCTTTTGAATTCCTTGATGAAGTAAACATCTTTCGAAATGATTCCTTGATGATGGATCACTATGAGAAAATAACTGCTTTCAAACTGTGTGTCCCTTGAGTGGACCCCTTTTTACGACGGGTTCCCAAAGGACCCTTCTTTGAGAGCCTTTACTTCAAATGGATTGCTTCGTGTCTAGCTTGGGGGTAGCTCAACTAGACTTATTCCATTCCCCCTTTCTGTGTCTAGCTTGTGGGCAGCCCAACTAAACCTATTTTATATCTTCGCGTCTAGGTTGGGGGTAGCCTGACTAGACCTTACCTTTCAAACAACGCATCCCTTGAGTGGAACCCTCTCCTTTTGAAGGGTTCTTGAGGGACCCCTTTGAAAGACTTACGAATCATCGACTGTCTACGCGACTGTTCGCTTACTTGCCTATTTGGCCACTTCTCAACTCAGTGGAATTTGCTTCCTTGGGTGTTCTTCATGCTTGAGTTCATGGAGAATACCTTCCCTATGGGACTGAGAGCTTGTAGGGTGCACCCTTTGGGTCTCCTCCATGCTAAAGTTTTTGGAGGATACCTTCCTTGTAGGTCTGCGGGCTTGTAAGGCACTTACTTCACGAGGCTTCCTTCATGCAAAAAATCTTGGGGGTTTCCTCCTTACAGGTCTGCGGGCCTGTACTATTCTTTGTTTTTCCAACTTCATGGCTCCTAGTAGCTATGGAGTCCTTCACTTTTCCTACACCTTCAGGTACGCCAGACTGAGTACTACTTCCTCGACAGTTTAGGTATACGTTTCTAACCCTACACTCTTTCTTGATCTACTTTACTGAGCACTCATCAGTATTCGTGCTTGCTAAAGTGGGGGAAAAATGTATAAGAGTTGCACCCCATGTGCAAATCCTCTTTTTTCCTATTTCCACTTTAGAAAACCAAGTTCGGAGGCTTAATTCCACCTAAGCCTGTTGCTTGCATCCTACTTGGCGCTTGTTTTGAACGTTAGTGGAGGCATTTTTGTCGGGGATGCTTGCATGGCTAGCAGACGTCTACGCAACGCGCTTACGTCCCTGGAAGATTCCTATGGTTGAACCTGCAGAGGCATTACACTTCTCATTGGAGGTGAAGTTGTAACACCCCCTTCGGTCGACTGACCCGAATATGGCCATTTTTCTCCATCCTTTCTTCAAATTCATCCCTTCAACATTCAATCCAACTCTTCACCACATCAAGCATCCATTCTTGCACTATCACATCCACTTTCAAGCTCTCAAGCATTCACTCTCACTCAGTCCAAACATTCAAGCATTCCATTGCAACCAAAGCAACACTCCATCACTTCGGTAGAGCAAGTTTGGGCCACACCATTGTAGCAGAGGCTTGAGTACTCTCATTTTCTCCCCCAAGCACCCTTGAGTGCTCTTGGTGGAGGTGGTAAGTTTCCCTCTCCTATCCTCTATCACTTGGTTGAGTTAGCACTTTACTATTTTGTAGTGCTTTTGTGCTCTTTATTACATTATTTCCTTGACTATCCGTGGAGGTGGAAACACCTAAACGAAGGTCTAACTAAGGTAGGCCCCTATACAGCTACCCAACATTTTCTCTCTTTCTCTGTGTAGGTGTGTGTGTTTCTCGGAGAACTAGCTAGAAAACGAGTTCCTTGGTGAGATTCTCCTTATTTTCGCCACTCTTGCATACTTACTTTACAATATTAGAGAGTATTTCATTTATTTAGTCACATCATTATGGCCCTTTAGTTAGTCAACTGGGTGTTAGCTATTTTTGTTGGTTTGACCTCGTCTTCATTGTTGTATGACCGTATGGACAACAACACATTGTTGAGATGCCAGCGCGCTGCGCTAACGTCTAGAGATCGCACTTCTATCCTCGGACAAAGAGCTTTCTGAGGCATAGTGTTAGACCTAAAAACTGGCTCGTCTAGCTTGTCCCTGTTTGTCGGGTCTGTAGAGTGACTGAGAGGCCTTATGGTTCTCGTTACTCCAGTCCTGCATTTCCTTACATTACACTTAGCTAAGGTAAGTTAGGGCAGCGTCTCGCGTCTTGGCCCTCCATGACCTAGGGTCTTGCACGCGATGGTCTCCCTCTTTTACAGTCCTTAAACAAGAAGACATTTTTCCAACTTTATTCGAAGTGAGAGATCAAGATGTCGAACAACAAGTGCAATATGGGCAAGACTCCTCAGGGTGGTGAAGGGATTGGGAGGTCATTAAAATGCCAAAAATGTAGTTACCATAAAGTCTTACTTTGGAATTGGCAATGTTTTTGATCCATCGGATCAAGATGGAGCTACATCATCAACTCTTGCACTAAATATTAATGAAGAAGACATTCACAATACCTCACAAGAATATCATAATGATTTAATTGAGTCAAATGAGGATGACAATGCCGTAGAAGATGTTCCAAGGGATACAAAGGGTATCTAGAATGAGTTAATTGACTTGGATGGAAATGTGTTGCTGCAAGAAAGATGAAAAGAAAAGCCAAATAAAAAATAGGGTGCAGGTGGGATATGCCAAGGAATTTTCAGACTGATTGGGTGTCAAAGTACCCATTCATTGAACTAGTGGAGTATGCAAAAAAGATGAACCTCCAATAGAATGCAAGTGTAAGATTTGTAGTTGGAAATGTAAAAGAGACAAGAAGTTGCAGCTAAAGCTTGACACTATAGAAAAACATATCAGTAAAGTTTATGAAAAAAAATCATAGACAGAAAGGAAAAATCAGTAGTAAGATGGAAATAAAAGGAAGTGTCTTCATGTTAAGTATGCCCTAGAATATGATGAGCATATTCAAAGAATGGCGAAGCTTGTTGCATGTGGAAGTACAATTGAAGCTCAATTTGGAAAGGTAATGGCAGGAGCACAATTGGCAGAAACTGTTCAAATGAGTGTTGTTTTTCATATTTTGTCCAGAGGGCGTCCTATGATAGACTACCCAAAATAATTTAATTTATTCTTTTTTGGGTGTTCCTAACTTTCCTAGCACACATTGGTCAATAAACATTGGATGGGATTGGGAAAGTTGTCTTGCTACGAAGGAAAAGCAAGATTTACAAGAGAAAATAAAAGAGTCAAACTTCATTGTGTTATCTTTAGATGAAGTTACTGTGGTAGATAATACTTCTTGGGTATGTATGCATGTGTATACTGTAAGCCAACATGTCCGCCAACCTCATCTTCTCTGTGTTCATATAATGAAGGACAATTCAACATTACAAAATCTATTTGAACTAGTTAAGAAATTTGACTAAAATTGGAGGTGTGGATGACTTGACAATTGCCAAAAAGTTGGTGTGTGTAGGAGTTGATGGAACTGTAGTAATTCAAGGTCACAGGAGCATTCTTTGCGTAAAGTTACAAACTAATTGTTCACCATACATGATTGGCATTTACTGCATCGCCAACATAATGAATTTAGCATTTAGAATTGTAAGCAAGTTTCCTACAATATCAAAAGTTAAAAATCTAGTCTGTGAGCTCTATGCATACTTTTGTTGAAGTCCCAAACGATTTGCAAAATTTCAAAATTTTGTTGAGGGAATAACAGGAGGAAACAAGCTTCTTAAGGATGTTGATACCAGATGGATCTCCTTGCATGGACCGGTGCAATGAGTTTTTTCAAAATATCGATCCTTGATTGGAGTAATGTATGAACATCGCAACACAATAGACAAAGCTCATGACCTCTTACATAGGTTAAGTAATATACAAACACTCTTAACTCTAGCTGGTCTTCTCCCCATGTTGGATGAAATGAACAATCTTGTGAAGAAATCCCAAGACAAAACTATGTATATCTATGAATATACTAAATTATGTAGAATGACATGCATGACCCTCGATAATCAATATTTAAATCTAACAAATTATCCATTTCAAAGTCCAAATTTTGTAAGTTGGCAGTTAATTACATAGTAGAATAATCTTGAAAATTATTTACAGTTTCATGCAAGCAAGTAGTTATGTGTCTTTGTACATGGATTTGAGATACCAACGCACTATTGTATGCGTGTAACCTATGGTTCTCAAATTGGATCCCTGATTGTTTTTGTAATGTTTTTGCAATTTTTTGATTTTTTTGTGTTTTTGAGGTTTTAACAGGCAAAAGTGAAATTTGCGATTTTTCTAGAATTGCTTGAAAAATTCATAAAAAATACATAAAGGCATTAAATGTTTCAAATCTTGCTCAAGAACCAAGGCGCATCAATATATTCAATTTCCAGATCATTTACAACGCCAAAAACTGAAGGTAGGAAGCAATACAAGAAATTTTTAAATAAAAACCTGATATTTTAATGGCGGCTGCTGTAACTGGTAATGGTACGGCCAGATATTAATTAGGATCTCCTCCGGCTTGAATCTCAAATGCAAATGTCCCAGAATACCAAGCGCCCACTGTGAAATCACCAAATAACAGATGATGAAAGCGTCCCCTCAGAAGATTGATAAGTACGGCCTGGAAAGTACAATAGTACGGCCTGCTGCAGCAATAATGAAAGGTACGGCCTCCTTGGGATTCGTGCCAAATCACTGATAAATGGTAATGAATGAAATCGCCCTGTTCCTCTGATGGTTTCCTCTGTAAATCTCTGAAATAAGAACTGGTTAAGCTCAGCCTGTGACTTCTGGATGAAATCACCAAGTGCAATCTTCAGCTGGTATCTCACATGCCTCAGTATGCCTGATCTCTGAAGAGGTTACGTTCTCCAGAAACGATAGTCTGCCAGAAACCCTAGGGTTTGCAAACTCCAAAGCTCAGATGCTCAGTAGACAAAATTGAATAATAAACTTGATAGATCGATTTTGCCTTGGGAAGAACAATATATTCTTCTTTGAAAAGTTCGACCTAATTCTCCATTAAAATAATCATTTAAATTAATGATTTAATTTTCACTTTGGACTTAGGAGAATTTATTTAATTATTGGCGTCCCTTTTTAATGAGCATTAAATACTCATTAAATCACATTTTAATAATATAATATAAAGTATAATTAAATACTTTATAACTTAGCCAAATAATTAAATATTTTAATATTTCAATAAAGTGACTTTATAATAAAGTCAAATTATTAACATTTAATAACCTTTAATTACCTCTTATTCACAACCGTAACACCATCGGGAACTGGTCAATTGAGCTAAATCATCGCACTGTGCCCTCACCAAATAGCAAATTGCCCCACCTAACTTCTAAAAATAGAAGTTCTCCTCAAAAGCCTGAAGATCTCACAGGCCCATCCCATTAATAATCAGCTCGAGCTAACCAACACCGGTTAACCGCCAAAAGGATCCTTCAACACTCCCCGCTTCCCCACGAGGATCGCAACCGATAGCTAACTCACCGTGCTGACTAAGATGGGGACATGACAGTCCGCCCTCCCTGAAATTGCTTGTCCTCAAGCAATCTCAACTCTGGATGCTGTAAAATCGCCTCTGACTCCCATGTAGCATCCTCAACTGGCAAATCTCTCCACTTGACCAGATATTCCCTGATCACACGCCTCCGAAGGTGTCTCTCTCTCATATCAAGGATGGCCTCAGGTACTAATATCAGTTTCCCTTCATCATCAAGGGGTGGCAAAACTGGAGAGGGTATAACATGCTGACCCAATGCCTTTTTCAGGCGAGAAACGTGAAATACATTATGGACCTTGCTATCACCGGGCAAGTCCAACCATAAGCAACCCTCACCTCGGCTCCGACAACACGAATGGAATTCATAGTAGCTGGTAGGTTTTAGTTTCTTCACCCACTCTTCCCAAGCAGGTAGACCGACGATACAATCAGAACATGAGGTACACTATATCACTCCACCTCAAAATCAAGGCCAACCTCTTCTCTCGGACAAGATACCGCTATGCTGATTTCAGGTTCGGCTGATATCAGTTTTGAGAGACCTTCAAGATGTCCCGCTGACTTCCGTGATCATATCAATACCGCACTGCAGACTTCGCCATTCCCCAAAATCAAATCCAAGATTGGGCCTTATACCCATACAATGCCATGAAGGGGGCTTACCCTCAGAGTCACATATGGTGAGTCGAGTTATAACAATACTGCATTAAGTAAATCCACTCACCCAGTTTCCTTCACACCAAATTATATATATTGCGTTAGCCAACCTCCACCCACTTATTGACACTGGTCATTCATCTACTGGTGGATGGTAGTCGGTACTTGCGGTCACCGGTCCTACTGTAAAGCTCCGGAATAACTCTCAAAAGTTGCTCATGAACCCATTGCCTCGACGCCGTACGACTATCGGGCCCCGAGGCAATCCATTCACCTAAAACCTCTCAAGAACAACTCATAGCCTCCGCGATGCTGTGAAAGTAGTCGTAATCGGAAAGAAATGGGCGTACTTAGTCAACCGATCGACCATTACATAAATGCAATCTTTACCCTGGGCTTTCGGCAAACCCGTGATAAAGTCCATAGATAAACACTCCCACTTCCTGTCAGGTATCGGAAGTGGCTGGAGTAATCCAGCAGGATAAGTGTGCTCCTGCTTGTTCTGTTGGCACACAGAACACTCACGGACATACTGCAAAACATCAGTTTTCAGCCCTTTCCAAGTAAACCGTTCCCCAACCATTTTGTAAGTCTTGTAGTATCCAGGATGGCCCGCCATAGGAAGGTCGTGAAAGGCTCTCAAAACTGTAGTCCATAACTCAGAGTCAGGAACCAAAAGAATCCGCCTTGTAAATGATCAAGTCATCTACAACTGTATACCTGTCGTCCTGCTCTGTCCTGTCAACGATGCTAGAAGCCCATGGGTTCTTAGCATACTCTGCAATGATCCGATGCCTCCAATCCCTCTCAGAATCAGGCAAAGGCATTCAACCGTCTACGGTGACAAGCATACCACTATATTCTGGCTTCCCCAATGAAAGTGATGTCGTCATATGACCGGGCAGCTTTACTAACCCATTGCCGCTTCCTCGCTCAAGTCTCGTCCAAGGAAATGTTTTAGGTCAGCAGGATCAGACAACACCTAATTTGCTGCCTACCGGGTACCGCTTAAACTTATCCAATGCATGCATAATGTATAACATCTTCCTTGTCATAATACTATAAACCTTCAGACCCCCGAAGTTTCCTCGCTTCAAATGTAATCGATGACGCCTCGTGATCAAACGCGAATTAAATGCCCTCTCCGGCATCACGTATCAAAATCAAATGACTTCAAAAGTCGCAACGCTTAGCACCGGATATGAAGTCATGATCACCTTAAACTCGCTTTCAGCACTGGTGACCATCGAAAATCCCCCTTCAATAAGTCCGTGAGGTGCGGCGCGGACGCAGAACCTAAAAATCTCAGAATGCACACAACCCAATGAAACCTTTGAGCTGCGTGAGGTTCTCAGGTACCGGCCAGTCAACAATAGCTCAGACCTTTTCAGGGTCCATACTCACTCCCTTGGCACTGATGATGTGCCCCAGATATAACAACTCCTCCATGCCAAGCTCGCACTTGGATTCCTTAGCATAGAAAGACTCGTCTGCTAAGATACCCAAGACTGTATCCAAATGAGCCAGATGCTCATCCCATGACCTGCTATAAACCAAAATGTCATCGAAGAAGACTAACACAAATCTCCTCAACTGAGCACTGAAAACCCTGTTCATAGTTGCCTGAAAGGTGGCAGGTGCATTGGTTAACCCGAAGGGCATAACCAAGAACTCGAAGTGACCGCAATGACACCGGAAAGCGGTTTTCTCAATGTCCTGTTCCCTCATCTGTATCTGATGGTACCCTGATCTCAAATCAATCTTCGTAAAGAAGACTGCACCATGCAACTCATCTATCAGCTCATCAATGCGCAGAATGGGGTACCTATTCTTGATGGTTCTTTTGTTGAGCTGCCTGTAATCGATGCACATCCGAAGGGATCCATCCTTCTTCTTCACCAATACAACCGATGAAGCAAAAGGGGATTTGCTAGGTCTGATATGACCCATAGCCAACAACTCATTAATGGTCTTTTCTATTTCATCTTTGAGTCGTTTTGGATGTCGGTAGGGAGTAATCATAACGGGCTTTGCGCCCTCCTCCAACTCAATAATGTGCTCTGTACCTCTATCTGGAGGCCTACCAGGTGGAATATCACTAAACACTTTGGAGTGTTTAGTCCGGGACCAGATGTCGTGGTGGTATTCCACCCTTCAAGGCCTCGCCGGGTCGGGTATCAACATGCACTCAAATTTCCAAATAACCATATCATGATCTAATGAGCCTTCCATCCGTCAATGAAATAATTCCTCTAAAGCCTCTGTCTGGATACCACGCCTCTCCACTAGACGTGCATCAATAAAATTATGTGTCGCACCCGTATCCAACAAAGTAATCACCTTCTGACCTGCTAAGAACCCACGGAGTCGAAATGAACCATCTCTCTGAAGACTAGTCAAATGGGCTTCCTGTAGCTTCCTTCCACCTTCATGTTCATTCTCATTTTCGGACTTCTCATCATCTGAAGGCTCAGAATCAGCTTGCTGGTCTGACAGATCAGATTGCTCTTCGCCCTCATAAAACCATTCCATTTGGTTATTTTTGACTTTCGGACGAAGTGGGCATATGTGCTTTTCATCATAGGGTGCCTTGCACCAAAAACATAGCTTTTTCTTGCGTAACTCATTCAACGTTTCCCTGTCGAATGGTGGTGCATTCTGCTTCTTCGGATCCTGTTGATCCCTCCTCCTGTCAAAGGGTCTATTTCTGTCATTGTTCCTGTCGAAAGGCCTGTTGGGTCTCGTGTATGGAGTGGACCCCGAAGTGAACTTGCTGCGAGGTGCGGCAAGCTCCATGCTGCGTGCCTTCCGCATGGCCTCCTGCAGTGTGGGAGGGTCAAAAGCCTTGACCCAACCTCTCATGGGTTCTGTCAAACCCTCAACAAATAAGATAATGAGTCTCCTCTCTGAAATGCCAATCACCATGACGGCCACTCTCTGAAACTCGCCAATGTATGCCTCCAGACTGCCTGTCTGTCTGAGCTGAGCCAACTCTCTAAAATACAACTCCGGATCCTTCCTATCAAATCTCTCTATCAATCGGCTCGTGAACTCCTGATAGGTATTAACCGCATGATGGCCTAACGTGTACATGCCGTGGTGCCACCAATCATGCGCTACGCCGTCCAGATGTAAAGTGGCAAATTTAATTGCCTCATCCTCCTGCATAGGCCTAAGTGACAAGTAGTTGTCCAGTTTCTGGACCCAAGACCTAGCTGATGTCTTTTCTGACCACAAAATACGGTATAATCTTGCTCACAAAGATAATCAGAATCTCTATTCAATTGTATCGCCACCGCCGATGTCGTGGGGTTCAATGATCAAATTCACCTCCCTCCTCTCTGGGTTTATAGACTATAAACTCATGAAACGTAGGTGCTCACGGATCTCAGCGCTTAAAGACATGTACTGCCATGAAATCTCGATCAAGTCCCACCGACATGCCGCCTGTATCGGAAGTCCCGGATGATGCACCGATACCGCCTCGAAGTCTGAGGTGGAGTATCTCTGGGTAAGAAAGTAGGCTGACCTGGCCTACGCTCCTGATAGATCGGTAACGGCTGCCTAGGAGCTGATGCCAATGGCTAATCCACTGGAGTGGTCCCGCTCGTCTGTCCAATCTGTATGAAATGAGGCTGTGTGGGCGTACACTGCCTAATAGTACCCATCAACTGCGACATCATATCCATCATGTTGTCGTGTCTCCGTCTAAACTCCTCGTCAGTAATGTCACCCTCTGCATGTGCCTTCCCTGGATCCCTGCGAGTCTCTGAGGAAGTCTCACGATCTGCCATTAGGGTTGCAACACTGTTTTCACTACCGTCTGAACTGGATCTGTGAAAACCAAGCACTCCTGATACTGTCTGACCTTCTGGAATCGGAGGACCTGTCCAGTCTTCGTCTTTGCCTGTCCCTACACCTCTGGTATACTGAATAATGTCTTGGTTCATAAAAGGCAACCCAGAAATGCACTGTATTCTGAATAATCACTGAAAAAGCACAGGATGGCAGGAGATCTGTGCTCTGATACCACTGTCAGAACCCTGGTGGTTCTCAAATTGGATACCTGATTGTTTTTGTAATGTTTTTGCAAATTTTTGATTTTTTTGTGTTTTTGAGGTTTTAACAGGCAAAAGTGAAATTTGCGATTTTTCTAGAATTGCTTGAAAAATTCATAAAAAATACATAAAGGCATTAAATGTTTCAAATCTTGCTCAAGAACCAAGGCGCATCAATATATTCAATTTCCAGATCATTTACAACGCCAAAAACAGAAGGTAGGAAGCAATACAAGAAATTTTTAAATAAAACCTGATATTTTAATGGCGGCTGCTGTAACTGGTAATGGTACGGCCAGATATTAATTAGGATCTCCTCCGGCTTGGATCTCAAATGCAAATGTTCCAGAATACCAAGCGCCCACTGTGAAATCACCAAATAACAGATGATGAAAGCGTCCCCTCAGAGGATTGATAAGTACGGCCTGCTGCAGCAATAATGAAAGGTACGGCCTCCTTGGGATTCGTGCCAAATCACTGATAAATGGTAATGAATGAAATCGCCCTGTTCCTCTGATGGTTTCCTCTGTAAATCTCTGAAATAAGAACTGGTTAAGCTCAGCCTGTGACTTCTGGATGAAATCACCAAGTGCAATCTTCAGCTGGTATCTCACAGCCTCAGTATGCCTGATCTCTGAAGAGGTTACGTTCTCCAGAAACGATGTTCGCTAGAAACCCTAGGGTTTGCAAACTCCAATGCTCAGATGCTCAGAAGACAAAATTGAATAATAAACAAGATAGTTCGATTTCGCCTTGGGAAGAACAATATATTCTTCTTTGAAAAGTTCGACCTAATTCTCCATTAAAATAATCATTTAAATTTATGATTTAATTTTCACTTTGGACTTAGGAGAATTTATTCAATTATTGGCGTCCCTTTTTAATGAGCATTAAATACTCATTAAATCACCTTTTAATAATATAATATAAAGTATAATTAAATACTTTATAACTTAGCCAAATAATTAAATATTTTAATATTTCAATAAAGTGACTTTATAATAAAGTCAGATTATTAAATATTTCGTAACTTTCGATAATTACTCATGGCTTCTCCATCAAATCAAACAATTCATGAACGGGTCGAATGCGAGCTAAATCACGGGTGCCTGCAGAAACCATGACTTGAGTAAAGCCTAACTTTCTAAAAATAGAAGTTCTCTGAAAAAGCTCTGGAGATTACTGCGAAGGCCCATCGGCCTGCTTACCAGTGCAGGCTAACCAGCAGGCAACTGCAAAAGAGGATCCTCTGAACGCTCCACCATGCAGGCCCTACGAGGGATCAAATGATAGAGCTAACCTAGATGCAATTTTATGTCTTTGCATTAGGATGGGGACATGTGATTATGGCCGATGGGGCGGCTCTATTAGAGAAGTAACTATTATAAAGGAGGTTTTTAAAGACATCAGTTAAATTTGTAAGTGTTAATTTAAAATCTATTACAAAATCTCTTTCCATAGAGATTTATGAACAATTTCCTTGAGAAGAAATACTTGAATCCATGTCTATTGTGTATCCTCAATTTTGGATGCCATCCAACTAAGGAAACCTAGACTATTTTCATAAAAAAGTAATTACCTTGGTTGTACACTTTTTGAAAAGTTCATAATACAATGGATATAAAATAGGAGGAAATATAAATGAAATTAAGCTTAGAGAACAAGCTAAGTGTTTTGCAATGAGTATGATTAACTAGGTTAAGTCCATGGAGAATACCATGGAAGCAGGATCAATAACAAGGGTTTGGACAACCTTAGGCTAGAGTGAAATATTGCGTGATTCGTTACCAGAATATTTCAAACTTGCTGATTTATGTCAAAAATGATATTGAGGTCTGTGGAGGATGAGAGATTTTTCAGTACATCGGGGTTTTTGAAATCAAAGATAAAAAACAAACTAGACAAGAATTTGGAAAATTGCTTGAGGGTGTTTGCAACTAGGTACAATTTCTGAAGTTTTTATTTTGAAAGGGCACTCACAATCTGGAAGTCCATATGTGAAAGAAGAGGGTTGTGCAACACTTCAAATGTTGGTGGCAGTGGCACAAATGACAGTGACACAATAAATGTTGAACTTGAGATGCAATTATGTAGGCGTACATAGGGCGAAGAAAATGAAGACTAGACTCAAAGTCAAGATGACTCTCAATCTCATCGTCAGAGTGAGGACTAGGACGTGATTTGGAAAATGGAATTGATTAGCATTTTTTAGGTATTTATACTACATTTCATGAATCATATTCCAAACTATAGTTGATATTTTATATTGTATTCCATGAAATTTCAAATTATGAATCAGATTGAATAAATTATTATATTATTTAATAATTTCATATTTTATCTGTCATATTGATAAATTTTACATGTACTCAGTGATTGATCATTCAAATCAATGCTTAATAACATATTAACAACAAGTGTTGGTGTTTCCAACTAATTATCTTTGATGAATAACTGAAAGTAATATTAATCCATTCCTTGAACATAAGCTAACAGTTCAACATCCATAACACATGATGTGATATGAGAGCTTATAAATAACCCTCGATTATTTTGAGTCTAAAGATAATGAATACAATACTAGAGAGCAAGATAGGTTGATATTCAAAAGTAAAAAAATACACTGAGTATTTGAGTCATCTATTGTTATCACAAAGCAAAATTACAACATTTCCTATTTTTGCTATCAAATAGCAAAATTACAAAATCTCCAAGAGTTACTTGGCACCATGTCTAGTTAAGACCTTTCTGACAACCAAAATCTCAGACAGGAGGCATAGGAATAAATACATGGAACAACTCACAGGCTAGGTAAACAATTATACTTTTCATTTCATGCCTTAAACATACTCTCAGAAGGCCAGTCATGAGCTAAGAGCACTTCTACATCTTTCAAATATTGTTGATACTTGGCATCAAGTATCGCGTTGGCCTCTCTACATAAATTTTCTATAATTTGATCTACATTTACCAACTTGTCTAAATAGGAATTAAGTTCATTCATATCAACTTTGTTGTCTTTGCAAATCACACAGAGAAGTGTGGGGATTACAATACTAAGACTATCCTTCCACTTTCCTAAGGTCTTTAAATCCCCATTATCTTCTAATAGGCAAGGTACAACCCTGTTATCAATATTTAAAAATAGGTCAGCTTTGCTTGCACAACCTCAATTACACCTTCCATATACCCTTGCATATTTCATGCCATCTTGACAATATTATAGGTAAGAAGGATACTAGTGGAGCATTGGATATGTTCGCAGATCCCTTATACATACATGTTGACATTTCATTCCACCCTTAGATGACCCATCATTGATAACCAATCTGAGAGATCCTACACAGGCCATCTTGCATGAATTCTCCTTGAAGGGTCTTAAAATTGGCTAAGTCTTGAAGTTTCAGGCTTTCGGGTTTTCGCTTCCCTTCATACTTGCATGCCTTCTTCATCGCTCCTGCTCCTCCTCTCTTTCACCTTCTTCTTTGTCTTCCATTTTTTCCTAAGTATTTCGGGTTTCGGCCATCGGCCTTACCCTTTAACCCTTACCGCTTCCCTTTGGTAAGCCTTAAGCCTTACCTCCGATCACCAAAGTCCCATAGAGGCTTTTTCAAGATCTCTCTAAGTCTTGATTTTTTGGACTTCAGGGGTTGGGATTTCCTCTTATTTCCTCCCATCTTTTCATCTTAGGTGTTAAACCTTCCTTCCAATCCCCAATCCTTGAGATCTCCTCTTTGGCTTTTGAGCATCAACCTTTCCTCCTTCCACCTTCCCAACTTCCGATCAGCCTTCAAAAGATTTCATTAAGTCATTTGCGCATCAGGCGTCGGGCTTCTCCCTTTTGCCTTATCTTATCTTTATGATAAGAGATAATCCTCCCTTTTGACCCTCGACATCTGATAGTACCTTTCGGTCTTTGGGCATTGGTCTTCCCTCTTCCCTCTTACCTTCTTTCTAATATGAAGTAGCTCTTCTCCCTGATCCCCAATCTCTGACGTTTCCTTCAAATTTTTGGTTAGGTCCAAACCTTTTGGGCATCAGGCATCTCTCTTCCCCTTTACTCTTTTCGCATTTGCAATAAGGCGTAAGGCTTCTCCCTGACCTCCGACACTCGACAATGGGCGACCCTTCAAAATTTGCAGTTCGTTCTTTTTGCTTTCTTCCTTCTTCCTTCTTCTGCAAGCGGTATGGAAAACTCCCAAAGCCCGACCAACAGACCGATGCTAATGAAATAAGCAGTATAAAGCAGGCTCAATTCTTGATCCCCAATGAAGATGCTCTTTCATAGCTCCAGACCATTTAATGCATAGCAAAGGTTTCCTTTTAGGCCCAATGCTTGACCTTTCCATGGATTTTGGCATGTTTTTTGGGCAGCAACATTAATGCTCGAGCTACCTTTCTGAGTGGCCTGTTTCAAATCTAGGGTTTTAACGACATCATTTATTGCTCCTTGATTTTTGCAGGTGAATTTTATGGGCACCCATGCTCATTTATTGTTGATTGTTGGCCATTCTGATGAATCCATGCCCTAATCATGATTTTCACGAGAGGGCTACATTCTTTCATGCACGAACTTCATTGCTAACCCTAGTTGGGTTAGGGTTTGGTCTGTAGTTATCTAAGTTATGCCTAATCTATAAAGGAAAGATTTGTATTCATTTTATGGGTTCTTCCTTTGGCTCCTTCGGGGTTTTCTTTGGCAGACTTATGCATTTTGCATCTTTGCAACTATAAAGATCGATTGTTGCCTTTACATTAATGAAATCGGTTAAGCTTGCCTCTTCTCAACTTGTTTATGTTTGTGTAAGTTCATTACTTGCATATCTAAGTGTTTGTTCTCTCTTTCCATGCATATATGTTTGAGTTAAATTGATTATAGTTGTTGCTTGAGAATATCATTTTCCTTCCAACACCTTGTCAAACCCTAACCTCCATGTTTGCCTTTGGGAATCGACCAAATAGAGATTTGTGTGAGTCCCTTGGTCCCTCTTCAGTGATGTGCAATCTCGGTCATGAAGAAACAATTTTTCCATCTTGGTGTACCACCTCCCATTTCCCTTTCATGCATTCCTTCTTTCCCTTTTCCCTTGTGAGCTATTAGAGTATTGCAGTGGTAGGTTTTCATGTGTTGGGTTGGACCAACACATTGCACTTGGATCAAAAGAGGAAGTTGACCTCCTCCAGAGATTCAACCTCATACGCGCAAGGTCCCACACCTTGAGGTTGTTTTCATTGTGTCATTGGAATGTTGAACCCCGTGTTCAACAAGGTGCAATTTCATGTGACAACACTTACCATATCCCATCTTTTGCAACAAGCATCAAAACATGACATTATGACTTGTATATCCAGAGCGGGGCTATGTGATTCCCACCCGACAATCCTTACATTGTTTTCAAGAAACATCATTCGCCTATCAACAATGCTATCATCATCCTCAATCAATCTTTGGTTTTTCACTCAACCAAGGGAAAAATCTTATTTGTCCTTTAACTTATTGTATGTTCATCTGCTTGTATGCCTTCTTGTTCTTTGCATTTGTGTTGGTCCTTGGGTATTTCACAGTAGCAATATCATGGTCTTTTATAGCATAGTGCCATGTCATATGCCTAATTTTGACTTTTTCTTTTGGGTCAATCCTACAACACATGCCAACGTCACCATGGTTTTTCATATCATGATGCATCATGTCATATGTTATCACAAAAACTAGGTTGTTCAAAATAATTGGAACCCCATGCAAGATTCATAACATGTACCTTAACAATAAGAGTCATTCATCTTCCATTATGTCCATTCCACCTAGCCCTTTATTGTATCTATCCCTTCATCTACAAACAACCAAAAAAATAAATAACCATTTCATCTATCGCATGCATCCTACATTGTTATCATTAATCATTCATCTTTTGCATACCTCTCCCTTCCATTCATCACTAATCTTTTCATCCTTAACATCCATCCTTTAACTAACTCTATATATTATCACTAGTGCCTTCACCGATCATTAACACCAAAACTCATATATTCTTCCATTCATCCCTAACCATCTTATCTCTATTTCATCCATTTTGAGAGCACAATCGTGTTCTTCAAATCTATTTTCCCTCTCAAAGGAGCATCCCTAAACTAGATCATCAGGAATCAAAATCAACAATCTATCCAAGTGTTGAAGTATCAAATCCAATCTTCATCATCCACTTCAATCATTAATTATCATTCAATCAACCTTCAATCTATATTCAAACCATCAATCAATCCTAAAATCAAAATCTCAATGCTTGGGGCATGTTATCTTTTCCCACTAAGTGCCTATATCTACTTTCTTTGAAATATTGTTACTTGTAACACCATTTCAAATAGAAAAAAAATGTGCACTTAATTCTCACCACCTCCTAACATCACATCCTAATACCATGTCGACACTTCATTGTTATCATGTAAATTCCTCTTTTCATTTAACCCCACTAGTTAATTAAATAACTTGCATTATTTAGTTAATTAGATTAATCTTTGTTCATTTATTCCAAAAAATAAAAAATTACTTTTACTTCACAAATAATTAAAAAATCTAATTATCTACTTATATTCCATCATACCTCCCCCATAATTTCTTTCTATTTTTAACTCATGCACAACTAATTAGTCAAAATAAATAAATAAAAATAATTACCCTCACCTATTTTAGAGTCCACTAAGAAGTCATCATAGCTTCTTGTGCCTATTTTAGCCCATGAAAATCCTCCACTCACTTAGTCAATCTCCACTATCCATCGAAGATTAAATCTTCATCGTTCACAACCTTAACCAAATATCTATAAATTTAGCTGAATCCTTTATCAAAATATCTTTGAGCTTCAAAGCTTGACATATACATACTGCAAAAATCTTGCATGAGTCCTTGAGCAATCACATACATTACACCTCAAACAATCAACTTCAACAAAGAGGGTTTGTGTTGGTAAGATTGCCCTGCATTTGTTTCACTTGAACTCTCTTTTAGGTTGATCTAAGGTAAGATTGCCCTGCATTTATTCTATGTTTAACATAGAATAAAGAGCTTTAGTATTGCTTTAATCTTCTTTTTGTGTTGTTTTGATTCTTCTGTATACAAGCAAGGAGATAAGACACAATGAAGGTAAATGAACAAAACAAAAGAAACTAGAGAAGAGACCAATCCAAAGGAGAAAGGTTAAAATGGGTAGGGGTAAAAGGAGAGGTAAAGCAGTACAATAAAAATAGAATGCAAACTAAGTAAATTAAAAAGAACAAAAATAATGAGAAGGAAACTGAAGGGGAGGAAATGAAAAAACATGACAAAAGATTGGTTAAAAAATTAATACAGCTTTATCCAAGTATATTTACACAATTTCATCCAAAAGCATGCATACACTGTTAAGACATTTGACAAATAATGAATGATCTGGCTTGAAACACTACTAAAATTTTACATAGCTGGTTACTTCTATAAATGAAGATTTTTTTTCAAAATTATATTGGTGACATTTTTTCCATGAAATGAGACCCTAGATATAGCAAGGAAAAGATCAGGTACAAACGGGCACATTCCACAGTACAAGGATTAATTACCCCAGTGCATGTTTCATGGAGATTCAACTCTCCGCTTTTCCATGACATATGCCACGTTTCTAGGTTTGAAGAATAAAAGAAGCTAACAATTCTAATTCGATTCTTGATTACAAACGGGATAAACAATTTTAGAAGTTAAATTCAAAGTTATTTAATATGCTTTTTCAACTTATCATTTGCCAGTGGGTGTTCAACTATTTTGAATGTGAATGTAAGTTTAGTTTCAAGAAATTTTTAATTACCCAGAGTACAAGGATGCAGACTGAACTGATATTTTTTGCAAAAGAATAAATTTGTTCTATAATTCAAACCTTCTCCCAAGATGCCAATCCTCCGCTACCCTAACTAAAAATCTAGGTGCTTGTACCATCATAAGCACAAATTCAAATAAATAGATAACTAAAAATAAATAGAACAAAAGCAATAGTGACAACAATAACCTGGATGTTGTAAACTTTTTAACACTTTTATAAATGATGAGATTAATCTGACTTCAATTTATCTCATGAATTTCAATTGAATATATCATTTATGCTTTGAATATTTCCATGTACAGACGATAAACATTGTAAAAATTTTGTCCATCAACGTTTTCAAGAATCATACTTAAAGCTGAACTAAACTGTCCTTATGTAATGCTTAAGGGGACAAATTTACATTTTTTTTTAACAATTCACTTCCCTCTTTCTACTGCATAAAGATGGTTAGCCTTCTCCAATATTAAAACGAAGCTGAATACCAGAATTGCTGAACTAAGGATGGTCATGGAACAATAAAATCTACTGTATTCTGCAGCCTCCTGGCTCCTGTCTATGATGCACACTGCCATAGGCTGAAAGTTCTACGAAGTCCATGTCTCTTCCTGCCAATTAATATTTCCACCATTAAGTGATAAAGAAAAAGCAAATCTAGGAATACACAAAAAAATTGTGAAGTTAATATTCCTCTAACAATCAATTTCATTATCTGATGAAATAATTCAAAAAGCCAAATACCATCTAGAATTATTTAAAAAAATTCTCTAATAATCAATTTCATTGACTGATGAAATAATTCAAAAAACCAAATACCATCTAGAATCATTTAAAATTTTAAACATAAATACACGCTAGATTATTGCAAAAGACAAACAATTACAAAAGCCTGGCAAGTTAAACCCATTTCTCTCTCTATTTTATTGGTCTGTTTGAGTTAGGAAAATCCTATGCTAGTAGTTATTTCCATGATGACCCCCAGAATCTCCAGTCTATAGGAATTTTAGAGGCTAGACTATACAACATCGTCTGTGTAAGTTATAAGGTGTAGATATTGAACTTCTAGCTACCAAATATTCACTAGGCAACAATACATTCAATTTTGGAAAAAAATAAAATAGAAAAAGAAGATAAAACTAAAACAAACGACCGATATACTTGAAACCAATAAACTCAAATGCAAATCTTGATTTATAAGTTACATAGTTATTATACATAGAATTATTCAATAATATGATGCCTAGGCATGCCAAACTCATGCAGATGTTTTCCTTCCATAGGACCATCCTATTTTCCAATCAAGCTCTCTGCAACTACAATCAACACCCATGTTCTTGTTCTTCACACCTAAAACACCATTACACGCTTCTATTTTTATTTTTTGTACTGAAATGAGAATATTACGAAGGATTATGCCCCAAGTTTGGACCAATGTTTTAAGAAAAATAAGTATATTGTTTCAAACTACTGCAGCCTGCTTAAAAACCACAGAACTAACAAATTATCAAAAATTAACTAACCAAAACTTTCAGGATTCACTATGCAATTGCAAACAACCATTGCTTTCAATAATCCATAACTTCTTAGGATCTTTCCTTCAGCATTGTGAAGTATTGCTTCATCATCTTCTTTCAGCTCTTCCAGTGTGCTACTGGAAACAGGAGGTCCACTCCCTGGTACTTTACTTCGCTGCAAATTTTCTGCTTTGATCATTGCCAGATTAGGATGCCATGAAGACTGGTCAACGCCTTTTTTTAGAAGCTGTTTTTTCACACAGGAATGCTACTAGGTGTTACTGTCCACAACTGTTGTTTGACAGTTAAATCTGAATCGAAAATGAATCTTGACCTATTGTTCCTATCATCATTCACCTCACCTAAAGTCTAATACACACTTATCATCTGGCTTGATTTGCTCTTTAACAAAGGGGATGCATTTCTTCTATGTCCAAAGTTATATTTCTTCTCTTCCTCATTATTTGGACCATTACTTTAAGAATACATCTCAAAATACTTTGCAGAGTTTCTGAGCTTCCAACTTTTGGCCTTTGATTGTTGCTCCCCTTTCTTTTGCCAATGCCATTTAGGCCTCAAATTGGGGTGCATTTTCAAACACTTTTCATCCGAGTTGCCATCCACTTCACAATGGTTCCAATGTTTCTTCTTTTTAAAGCCAACTGCTGCAATTTTCTTACGTTTGCTTGAGGATCCCTCTTCTCGAGTCCTTTTACAGATTTCATCTTTTAGCTGCTACTTCTTACTCACTTCAATGTAATGAGCCTTATTGCTTGCCTCTTAAATACTCTTTACATCAAAGATCTAAATATGCCTTTGAATGTGACAGTTAAACTTCCAATGTACTTCACATCCACCATAAATTCATCAAGAGAAATATTCTACACAACATCTTCTTTACAAAATGCAAAGGTCTTGAACACTTTACCCTTCCTCTTGCCATGGTTATTTTATAAGCCACTTTTTTTGTAACCTATAAATATACAATTGTAATTTAATGAACTCCTTGAATCTGTCCCATTTGGTCACCTTCAGCTTATCGCTTAATTGCAAGGTGTATATATAGTTCTCCCTCCATACCAAAGCATAGCTGGTCATGTTCAGGAGGCTAAAGAAAGTTTTTCCTTCTCACTCTCTATACAGAAATAGGCCTCAAATTGCTTGAGTCAATTACTCAGATTTTCAGAATCAGATTGACCTCACAAGATGATATTTATATCTTGGCTTTCAACTTGACTGACAGATTTGATGTTACCTCACTCGTTATCTCTTCTTCAAAGCTCTCATCACCATCCTTCTCTTCCTCTTGGCATTTCACCTGTTCACCTTTCCGCTTTTATGAGGGCTCCTGCAAAGTCCTAATGGAATTGGTGAGATCCACAACTCTTGTCCTCAATCTCAAGAACCTGACTTTGTTGGGATCCAAACAACAATTTTCCATGGATGCAAGTGAAGATTTAACTTGAGCTTTCCACTTATTAGTTCCTACTTCAGGTTCTCTTGGAAAAACAACTCCACCATCCCATTCTTTCTTCTTGGAAAGCATAAACCTGCAATACAAAATCACAAGCCAAAGGAACAACATACTCTGATATCAAAATGATCTGAGATTTCCCAAATATTTGAGTGGACAATTCATCAACACAGTGCTTAAGTGGAATATTTATAACTACTTGCAGCAACTAATTGTTTTCAAAGCTCTCTACATTGAAATGGAGATTACAAGAAATAGCAACATCAAGAATGTTTGGAACTGGAAAATAAATAAAAAAACTAAATGCAAGCAATCACAGGAAGGCTCATTAACTTACCAAGGAAAAACACCTGCATTCAAATCGACACCTCTTAATGTTTTGAAAGGATTGCTTTCAAGAGTAATGCTCAAAATCAGAGCTCTCTCCATCTCTCAGCTCCTTCCGATACATTCAGTTATTTGGATATGAAACAACCCTATTAATGCTCCCAAAGGATGACTTACAAGCAAAGTTGCATGGACACGGATATGGATACAGATACGGATATGGCCATTTTTTAAGACCCTTAATATGGATACGATTGGATACGACATTCTAAAAAGAAACATACACATATATTTTCTAAGTTATTAGAGGAGATTTTCATTACTTTAAAAGCAAATAAGAAAATATAAATTAAAATAATATTAAAATTTAAATATTAATAATTTAGTAAAGAATAAATAGTTAAATATATATTAATAAATTTTATTTATATTTAAAGAATAAGTTTTTTTTTTTTTAAATTTCTAACATTTAAACAATATAATATAAATATAAAATTATAAACAATTAACATTTTTAAATTTGTAAAAATTAAAACACCAAAAAAATAGAAGAGTTGTATTGGAAGAAGACTTAGAAAAATGGGTTGCTGAAATAGAAAAACATTTCATTTGTCTTCCTCATTTGGTGTAGGTTTTATTTATACAAAACAAAACAAAAAATCGCATGATTGAAGTTTTTTAAGATAATATTTTGGAAGATTCACATCAGCTTTTTTGAAAATCAAATCACATAGTATCCGGCATGGCGGGATAATCAAGGTTTTTCGGGCATGTGTGGGTATGATATCCAACGTGTATCCATGGCGTATCATACAAGTATCCGTATCAAATACAAGGATATGCGTGCCTGGGGAGGGGCAGGGGCGTATCCAGCTACTTTGCTTAGAAGAGTACATGATGCAGGAGCATCTAGGGCTCTCACAATCTTGCACACCCAAAAATATTGTTTGGATCAAGTTTTTATTTTATTTTGACTCTGTGTTTGTTGGGTCTCTTTTGTCCTTTTTGCTAAATAAATCTCTCTATTTTCCTAGTTGATCATGTGGGTTCCACTGAAGTGGAGCTGGACACAAACATTGAGGACTTATTAGAACCTACAATTTGCTTGCTAGGACCCTCCGAATATCCCCTTGGATGTGAAATAATGTTACATCCCTCACATTGAGACTACATGTTTGGTTATGTATTTTGAATGCAATGTTAGTTGCAAATAACTACTTTCATGAGATTATGACATTGATAATGCAATGAACTTTTTTTTTTTATCGTAACTATAATGTTAACTTGCAAGTGAATTTATTATTCACGTGAAGTTGAATGAGATCATGAGATTTAATTTAAATGCATATTATTTAGCCATTGAGAACGATCTAACCCCAGGGAGAGGACGTGGTTAACAATGGATCAATTTTATTGTCTACCTCGAGCCGGTGTATGACGAATAACTAAGTTGTAACTTGGCCTTAAACAATTCAAAGAAAATAATTATTCTATAAGTCAATTTAAATAAATATATATGAAAACCTTAAATTATCTTATAGAGATCTCAATTGGTTAATTAATAATATAATTAAATATTATAAATATGGAAGTGGAGCGATGCAATGTTAACATTTGAAAAATTAACCTTTGTCATCGAATGTTTTCTACCTTCAAAAAAATTAAATGGTGGAGGAATGGCGTCGGGCTTTGTGGCGGGACTTGGCAACTCACCACCACGGCTGGAGAAACGCCCAAGAAAGGGTAGAGTAAAGGTTTCTTGAATGGTCGGGGGCTCTCACTTCGACTATTCTGGCTCGTCCTCTCTGTTTTCTCCAAACAATTTCCATTGTGAATCGGAGACGTGCTTCCTGAGTCGTTATCTTTCGGTTTTAGCTTAATTTTGATATGCACTTTCATAGTCGAGCTTTTCCTCTATTCTCTTTTTGTATTTCCTTGTCCTTGGACAAATTCTGGTGGCGTCAATCCTTGGCATTCATTGTCGAGCACAGTTGAAAGTCGGGATTGGAATCCGAGTCTTCTGCATCATTCTCTTGGAGGTACCAGAGCAGCTTCATCAAGTTTAGGGACCATTTTCAGGCACGTGATATGAATTACCAACTTATTTAGCCAGTGTCGATAGATTGGAATTGTTCTATTAATTAACATGCTTAATATACAATTTGATGGTATTCTCCTCTAGCTGGAAGTTAAAAGAATTCGTATCTCTGTAGGTTTTCTTTAATCAAAGGGAATAATGAATCTTGTTGCTTCGAATCTCTTTGCATTAATTGAGCTAGCCCGACCTGTGTTTACCTTGTAAAGGAGAGCGAGTTATTTGTTTACGCTCATAGGAGAATTCATTGGAATTGGACCTTTGCTCTTTCCTTGAACCCGTTTGGGAAAAGATTCCTTTCTTCTTCTATCATGAACCTGGAAACCTGACTGGTTTGGGGATTGAAATTATTCATGTTAATAATTCCTGAGCTTGAATGCTAATCAAACCTTCTATATAAATGTTCTGGGTTTAGCTAATCATGTTTAAGGTCGGCATTTTCCCCTACACTTTGTTTCATAGTCTTTGTAAGAAAATGGGTAGCATCTTCTCAGCTGTGTTCTTTTCTTTGTTAAAGGTCTGAAGGTATCTCTTTCTCTAAAACTATCTTTTTGTTTCTCTGTCCTCAATTGGAAAGCAGTTTGCTTCCATTGAGGAGATATGATTAAGAATCTGGTCACTAACCTTAATTAAGAAAATATTTCTTTCCAAACCAAGACCTGGTAATATTAAACCTTGAGATTGAATAGTATCTTTATCTATTCATTCCGAATTTTCCTCTTCTGGCGTACAGAGGTTATAGATTTGGAAAGATTCCAATACCGAACCAGTCTCTTCCTATCTCTCTCTCTATGATTAAATTAGCAAATTAATTTTAAATGAAGAGAAAAGATTTGAACCTTATCTCTCTCTCTTAAAGGGATATGAAGACAACTTAATCTTAAGAAAGACCCTTCAACAGGTTATTGTGATGTTAAATCCTATGGATGAGATATAATCTCGAACCTGATTTGAAGGTTACTATTGTCTAGAGATGTTGAGAATATCAAATTGTGTCAACTTGAATGGGAACAAATTATGAGTTCCCCCGTGACTTGAGACTTTACTTACGAATCCATGAGAGGAATGAGCTTTTCTAAGCCAGACAATCTTTTCATTTAAACTATAAATCTAAAGAATATGACTCTGATTTAAGAACCTTGTTGTATAATAAATGAGAAATGAAACTTAATTTGGGCATTATAATTTAAGTCTTGGAACAAACGACATCTTGTCGAGCAAGGGTGAATGTTGACGGCAAAGTAGTGCTAGAGATGTCGGCACAATAGTGCTAGAGACATTGACACAGTAGTGTCAGAGATATCGGCACAAGAGTGCCAATAATACTAAAATCCTTGGCCAAGGTATGATGCTAGATTCAGCATTTGTCAGCTATCAAGTACCAGATATACTACTGATCAGAGTGACCTTTCTAGTTGGGAGGTACCCTTAGTAAGGTCGGTCAAGAGGTATAGGTCCTTGACACTAGGCTCAGAGGCATGATGATCATTTGATCCATGTTGATTACCCTCGTGAAGGGTTGGGTTCTTCAGTTGAAGACACTCAGGGGACTAGTTGGTCTTGGTTGGGCCGTAAAGCCCTTGATGATATTTCTCTTTCCTCAAGTGATGGTGATCAACATTACAGCTTAGTGATGTTTGCATAATGGGATATTTACTTCCGCTATTTCAGGTACAATATATGTTCATTTGAGTACTTTATATGCTACATTTACTGTTATGTAATTAGTGCATTGCTCAAAGTTAGTTTTGAATGGAAAAGATAGACAGTTAATTTATTTACTTTGTTATGAATGGAAGTTAGTTAATGATGCCCTAGCAGTTATTCTTCATTTCGTTATTTTATGCTTGATTAAACCCTAGTATGACAGTTATTCAGTTATTGATTCAGTTGAAACGATTTGGAAACCTTAGTTGAAAATAAGTTAGTTGAACTTCAACTGAAAGTTAGTTGTTAGTTGAATTTTCAAACTGTAGACCGGATTGGTTGTTACAAATAAGATATCTAAAATTTCTTTACTTGCTTTTCAGTGCTGCATTTCATCTGTTGGGGCCCACATATTATCTTGTCTCCTTACCTGCTAGGCATTTACCTACAGGCTGCCACTGTTACCCACAAATCCTGATGGCAGCAAACATTTAGCAATTTGTTGGTGGCGGCTTAGGAGAATTACCTTATGCTGGGAAGATTGAAAGAAATTATGAAAGAATAGGAGATTTTAATAACATCCACAGGACAAAAGCAGCCTCTGGGACCACAAGCAGCAACAAAAGGGCAGCACACAAGCGTCACCCTGAGACACAAAGGCACCAAAGCTTTATAGGGTTTGTAAACTACTCCTGATATCAGATCTTCTGTAGTGGATCTTGATAAAAAAAGTTTGCAACTTTTCCCAACCTTGACTCCTCAAATAAGGTGTTTAGATCATCTACTCTCAAGATGTCTTTGTAGTCGATAAGGATGTCATTGTAGGCCGAGCGTTCCATGATGTAGAGCCATTCTATCTCCACCACACCCTTGTTGCAAAATAGGCATGTTCTCTTTTCCCACTCCTTGCTAGTTTCACACCAAAGATGATGCGAGCTAGTCCTTAATTGGGCTATCTAACATTTTTGCTTTCCACTTAATATCAGCTCTTTTGTAAGATTTTTCATCATGGTCCCATGGGTTAAATTCTTTGATATAGTAAGCTTTCTTCCAACCAATTTGCTTTGTCCAAATGGCAGCAATCCTAATTTTTTCTTTGACATACTTTTTCATTTATTCATTGGTGCTTGGACATTTGTGCAAATTAATGTCCCATTTATTTATCTATTTGTCCTATTTCATCCAAGTGTTCTTTCTTCTGTCTAGCTCTTCCTCAAAAGCCAGCCTAGGCCAATGGCAGCTCTCCATATTTTGAGCCTTTTTAGGTAGCTTAACAACTAGGTAATCGTCAATGCTTCCAAAGGGAAAGTAACTGTTTCAGCTAGTAAAATATTGTAGGAGAACCAAAGTATCAGTTTTGAGGTTGCCTATGATTAAATGTTTCTAAATTCTTTCCACCTGCCTCTATTTGTGATCTGACATGCTGCTGCCCCAAATTTCACACCCATAAAGGATGATCAAAGTGACAAGCATACCAAATAGGATTCTCTTAGTTTTTCAATCCCATAATTCTGCATTCCTGCATCTATTATATATTGAATATAACAATTTCCAGCCCCCTTGAATTCTTTTTTCTCTACATGTTCCACAACTAAGCTTCTTGTGAAAATCAAGCACGAGTACTTGTATTCTTCCACTATTTTGAACAAGCTACCTTTGAAAAGAAAGTTATTTTATTTCTTTTTTCTCCATAGTGAAAAGATCGTGACTTTGGTCTTTCTATTATTCAATTGCATCCTGATCTCCTGACAAAAGAGTTGTAGAGCCCTCAAGTATTCTCTTAAACTATGAGTCTTTTTTGTAGTTTGTATGAGATCATCCACATATTAGAGTAACTTTATTACATATCTAGCAAGCTGAACTCCCTCACCACTAGCTATATATATCCACTCCTCTAACTTATCAATGTATAACCCAAACAATGTGGGGAAAGCAGGAAGCCCTATTTGATGCCAATATCACTATCAAAGCACTCAAACATTTTGTCACTTGTTCTAATTTTATTATTTTAGCCTTGACTTGTTCATAAAGCCTTTGAATTGTCATTCTAAGCACATTTGGAATTCCAAGTTCCTCCATCCTATTACAAAGTTTGTCACGAGGTATCATGTCAAAGGCCTTTTTGAAGTCCACAAAGCAACAAAAAGCCTCATCCCCTTGGATATCCCATGTCTTTTCAATCAAGTGCCTAAGGGTGACACAATAATCAATAGTGGAGTATTTCGGTCTAAAGCCTACTTATCCCTTAGCCCTTTTTCCCTTTTATTTTCCCAATTGCTTATTCTCCATTCAACCATGCTCTTGAAAAGTTTTCCAAGAAGAGGATTAACCATAATAGTGTTGTAATCTATGCTCCACGGAATTTTAGGGATGGGGATGGTAGGGGACGACAAGATGTGTTTCCGGTATGGGGGTACTTTTGGGCTATTTTTTAGGGGACAGCTGTTAAAAAAATAGGGATTTTTTAAAATATAGAGAAATAAGAGATATCAAGTTTCCACAATCCATAATTATGAATCAATTTTGCTTCTGGTTTTGATTGTGTTTGAGTTTTTTGTCATCAACGTTTCGGATCACACTCCATGATCCATCATCAGGATGAGAGAGAGCATAAGGAAGAGAAAATGATGATGACAAAAAACTCAAACACAATCAAAACCAGAAGCAAAATTGATTCATATAGAGAAATTTCAAATGTTTATAGCATAACATTGATAAATCATTCATCATAGACATTGTAGAAGCTTAATACATAGCATTAGACTTGAATTGAGATTTAGGGGAGAAAAAAGCTATTGATGCACTTCATGTGTAGGTTAATAACGTTTCATAACAAGATATGCCTATCATAAAACAATGGCCATGTGTCTAATACTTTGCTTGTGTAGCCATAGTCAGTTTGCTTATATTTGTCCCAAAAAAGAGGACACCCATTTAAAACGTTGTTTGAGTAGTCACGGTCATTTTGTTGTTTCTCTGTTTTCTAATAGAAAAGGTAGAAAATCATAAATACTAGCATGGGAAAAAAATTATAAGTGTTTTTTATTTCTAAGGTTACCTGAATATTACTTATTAAGTTATTATTGAAGAATAAACTATAGAAGTTGCTTGATTATTTTCTATTTCCAATTCTTAATTTAACAGGATTTTCCTGCTATTTTACAAATGAAATAAATTAATGGATGACAGCATTTTTAATACTGTTTTAGGCAGCAAAAATACATTGGATGCACTTTTGAACATGTTATTATGTTGTTGGAACTTCAAGTTCCACAAAAAAACATAAACATTTGGCACAGATTTCTGTCTATAAATATACCTCTTTTTTGTTTTCTATAGAAGAATACAAAAATTACTAACCATAATACAATTATTATATAATTTGTTGTTGTTCTGGTTCACTGATATGTTGTTATGATTGGATTATACTAGATCAAAAATCTGCCACAGAACATATGCACAACTGATTACAAGGATTTCAAAAGCTAGATCAATAATTACAAAGAATGTTATGCTATTTCAATCAAGTCTGATTTTAAATTGAAAAATTATCAATTCAATGAAAAAAAAGAAATGCAGTAGGGGATGGCTAGCCGTCTCCTACGTACCCTGCACGTTTCTTTGCAGTACTAGGGACATTTCTTGTTTTTTGCAAAGAAAGGGGACGGGGAGGGGACGTTTCTTGGCCGTCCTTGAGTCCCCGAAACGTTTCGGGAATAGGGACGAGGGTACCAAGCCAGAGGACACATCCCCATGGAGCATAGGTTGTAATATGACAAATTTGATATCAACAAAAAATGTAATGTCCCCTTTTGGGAATTCCTAATTTTAGGTATGCAAAACATATTCGCCACTAAAAAATATTAGTAATACAAGTAACAAATTTATGATAATACGGCTCCTGGAAAGCGTCATTCAATCAAAAATACCTTATTATCATTAATAATTATTCCAAGGCCATATTCCTATAGTCAACCATATTAGGAATTCATTGGAAATGTTTGCAAACCACAATCTCAAGGGTGGTTGCCCTTGTATTGCGAGAGTATGGAAGGATTTTAAATCCATTCCATCCCTCAGTCCGCCTTGGAGGCTGGTCGTCCTCCTCAATCAAGCCCAAGAGCACAAAAGTGGATTTGTGGTCCATTCGGCCTCTTGACCCACGAGCATGGCAAACCCTCTAGTTCATCCATCTTTGGGTGGCATGCTTGATAAGATGCATGAAGGTTGTCCTCTTCAACCAAGCCCAAGAGCACAAAAATGGATTTTGGGTCCATTTAGCCTCCCAGCCCACAAGCATGGTAGAACCTCCAGTTCATCTGTCTCAGGGTGGTGTGCTTGATACAAAGAATTTCTAGTCCTTCAACTCTTGTAACTCGGAAGGCTGAATGGCCTCCCTATTTGCAAGATACTTCTATAAATTCAAAATAGATTCCTAAAAGAATTTGCTAGGATATTTCTAAATAAATACCTTTTAAGGAGATGATAAATTTGCTCTTAAAAGGCTGCCACCAATTATATTTCAGAATATTACCAATGGTTGTTCTCAATCTCTATTCTAGAGAGATGTCTTATATTTCTTATTCTTATTCTTCCCTTTTCCAACTTGATTGATATGCTGAATTGATATTTGAATGTGTTACTTGGATGAATTGATGATTGAATGATTGATGCTTGAATAATTTGATGGTTGAATGATTGGATGATTGAATGATGTGATGATTGAATGTACTAATAGAATTATTGCTGTTTGTTTGATTGATCTTTTTGATATTTTGATTGGTTGATTTGTTGATGGATAGATGATTGTTGATTGAATGTCAATGAACTGATTTAACCTTTATATCCATTTCTTGAAGGAGTCACCACCCTTCGTTGCTACCTTTTGAGAATAATAATTTATTTCCAAGCTGCTTGATTGATTCATTCACCATAGATGATTTCTCCACAAGGAAATGATCTCCCTTTTATATCTTATTATTGAGGGAGTCACAACCTTTCACATTAGGAGTTACATCCTTTCTCACATCATCACTACTCTTGAGAGCATAATTTAGTTTACTTGCAAAGTCACATAAGGTTCTATTCTCAATTTAATTATTTAATGATGTTATGGATGTCTTTCTCAAATGAAATGCTCTCCCTTTTATATCTCAAGTTTGAAGGAGTCACACCTCTTCACCTCTATTACCTTTTCAATAGTTACAACTCTTCATCATTGCATTTGGAGAATAATAATTTAATTTTAAATAAGTTAATTTTTTAATGCTGCTGTCTATTACTTGTAATCAGTCCTAATAATTCCTCCCCTTCCCTTTCCTTCTAGATCTACCTTCCTTATATACCTTATCTTGCTCAAGGGACACAACCCTTCATAAGCTGGTTGACCATTTTTAACAACTTATCTATATTTAATGCCAGTTTGGTGTAATATGAATTATCTTTATTGATTTCTTTTGACATAGGCTGCAGACATTTACGAATTAATCAGGACATTACAAAAGCTCTTGGGGTTGTGTTTTCCAAGAGCAATCAATTCCTCCCTGTAATATCCCCTTTGGGATTGCCCTAAATCTTGCCCTAGAATCACCAACTTAATGTAGTTAGGGTTAATGCTTTAAGCAAAATAAACCTTGGTCCCTTCAATCCTATTAGATAATATTGGAAATATAACTCATATGATCAAAACATATATAATAAATTCTCTATCCATTAATACATAACTATTTCAAATAATATAAACCACACAATATCCATAATGCACATTGGAAGTTGGATCATAATGGGACTTGGATGAGGAACATGATGAGTCCGCCTGAAACTATCCATACCAAGCCCAAGAGTGGATATACCATCCCTCTTGGCCCTCAAGTGGCAAACACACAGTCATCCATCATGGAGTGGCGTAATTGGTGGATAAACTTGTAGCTGCATTCCCTACCCATCCTTATCCATCCCTCTTATGATTGAAACTCCTCAAATCTAAGATGCAGGGTTCGTACCCGTGGGCCCTTAACCCGGTTTGGGTTCGTCTGTGGGTATGTGTGGGTACGCACAGGGTGCGCACCCAACACTGTGGGTTCACCAAGGTGCACGCACCCACGCACCCGTGCGAACCCACAGTGCTAGGTGCACACCCAACACGAACCCGGGCGAACCCATGGGCCAAGTCAAAAAAAGTGGGCCCAAACGTGATTAAAAAACATCTTTTTAAAAAAAAATTTCCCTCCTAACCCTAAAACAGCATTGATTATTTCATAGTGATGATTTCCATTGTGATAATTCAATGTGTAATGCAAATGCAAATCTGGGAATCAATACT
>VDFB02010157.1:0-15042 GCA_007258455.2 Sequoia sempervirens
TTAGTGTGTAAGAGTTGGTATAGAACACTATTCAAAATGCAATATTTGACTGAAGATTAAATGTCACCCAAGATCTAGGAACTTAATGAAAGAAAAAGAGAGATCACTCATGAGATAATAATCAGTGATAACTTTAAGAAGCCACCCTCAAGAAAAAATATAAAATCTTGGCAAACCAAGTTTATTTTTTTGAAAAAAAAAAATTCTATTGGCAAATTTTTCCTTTTTTTGAAAAAATATTAATTTAATTGACAATTTTTTTACATCACTAAAATTTTATAGAAAATATTGGCGAATCTTGGAAAATAATATGAAAATTCATCAATTATGATGGCGAATCCTTCCATGTAAAAAAAATCATTCTTATAAAAAATAGGGGCTCGAGGGTGGAAATGATTGATTGCTTTAAGGGGTAGACTCTATAATATTTAGTTACCACCATTGATTTAAAATATAATCTAACATCCCTCACTATACTATGTAAGTTAAATGTACCTACAATTTGTAATGCTCATTGGGCTTGCAATTGCCTTAGGATTGTTGATCTCAAAATAAATTTCAAGCCCCATTAGCATTGCAAATTGTGCATACATTTAACCTTGAAAAATACAATGAGGGTAATTAGATTAAATTTTAAACCAATGGTGATAACTAAAGATTGGAAATATGACCCTAAAGCAACTAATAATTATGATATAATATTGGTGAATTAATATAGATTTATAGTATCAATTATAAAATTTAGGCGAATTTGATCTAATCATGTATCAAATATTGTGGTGAATTTTTGAGTTGAAAAGTTTAATAAAATAAATTATTTGGCGATTTAAATTAGCCTAAACAAAATTTTGTAAAAATGTGGTGATTTAGGTCACGTTACAACTTGAACAATTAGCCAAATTTGGGTTCCCAAATTTCCACTATTAGCTAATTGGTAAATATTAGCCACTAAAAAAATCATTGATAATAATACTATTCTATCAAAGGATGAAATGATATATTATGATGATATGATTATTAGATGAGACCACTTGGTTATATAGCCAATGTGAGACATAAGATTAGACAAGATCATGACAAGTGTCTTAATCCTATGTCATAAGACAACTAATATTAAATGACCTCGAACACAATCATTAAATGTTAAAAGACAAGATATTATGACAATTAACACCTTCTAGAAAGATTCCCTAGGACCTAAGTTACACCTTGCTATCTTACGTTACACCAATTTACTGGGTGAAGGAAGTTGTCCTTGTGGGGTCTTCAGTCCTCCTTCCTTTGTATATAGTTCTTTATTTTAAGAGGATTTTTCCCACAAGGTTTTCTCCTTTACTCCATTTGTGAGAGACTTTTAGTTTGTACATGATTACCTCATCAAGCCTTGTTGTTGGGACTTATTTTAGTGACTTACTCCTTAAGTATCACTTAAGGGGAGGTGTCAGTGTGAAAATTATCTTTATGCATCTAGTTATAATTTATCTAGTCCCTAGATATAGTAATCTTATTCACACTATCTTAAGTTTACTTAGTGGTTTAGTTGTCTCACCTCATAGACACATGACACACATACTCACACTTTTCCCAATTATTCTACATGTATCAAATATCTTAGAGGGTTAGTTAGTGTTTTTTTTCCACATTCCTACTTCCTCCTTGTATAAAAGATACAAGGAGAGATCATTGTACATTTACACATTTTATAATAGTTTCTTGGCTAATTTGTTGTGCTTAATTATTTTGTGAAATTTCTTGAATTTTGCATTCATACTTTGCTACTACAACATATATTACATGAACCAAAGGATTTTCCTCCTAAGAGAGAGGTATAAAATGTGATTCACCTACTTCTTAGATCTCCTCTACCAAACATATGGTTTTATAGACAATCATTGATGGATATTAATGAATAAAACCAATATATTTAATATTTATTAGGGTATGGTATGATCCAAGCAAATACTTTTCCATGTGGATAACCCATAGTGATGGTAAAGAAGAATGATGAATTTGAGATATGTGCATAGATTACTATGAGATAGAAATATCACTATCAAGAACTTGTATCGTCTCCTAATGATATATCACTTATTGGACCAATTTCAACATGCTAAATATTTTTTAATCAAAATTTGGATACTTATTAATACCTTATTTTCACAATCTAAGATAACTCCCCTAACCATGCTTTATGAGCAATCAAAAGTTAATTATAGTTGGGTAAAGATCAAATAACCATATGCATGTTTACAAGATAACTTTACAAGGTAATTAAATGATCATAATGTAAAAGTTTGCTAGCTTTATTACCCTCTTAATAAGGATAATTTGAAGCTAAAATTGAATGATTAAATTGAATTAAATCATATTAGTTCTTTTAAATTAATTTACTTATGTTTAAAAGTATAACAGGAACAAATTAATTGTGTCAAAAGGAACAAATTAATTGTCTCAAAAGAGTTAGTAATTTATGGGCCTATAAATTACTTTTACATTAATTTATTTATTTAACTATTTTTAAAGATCAAATAATATTATTATATTATGCAAAAGTAACCAAATATTACACTATAATCAAATTATGTAATTAGCCATCATGTAAAGTGGGAAAACTTTAGGGAAGGAAAGTATAGTCAAGTCAAATAAGATCAAGTTATATGGGCCATAGTTTATTTTTTAATATCAAGGTGAATTGATTATTTTTAAGGATTATTGTAAAGTGCAATATATTACTTTTTATGAAGGGAAAATTTGAAGCTAACATTGAATGATTAAATTAAATTATATTATATTAGTTATTTTTGAATTAATTGATTTATATTTAAAATTGTGTTTGGAGCAAATTAATTGTGTAAAAAAGTTGGTGATTTATGGGCCCATAGGTTTCTTTTGCACCATCTTGTCTATTTAATTATTTTTAATAATTAAATATTATTATTATTCTATACAAAAGTAATCATATATTACACTATAGTCATAACATGTAATTAGTCATCATGTAAAGTGGGAAAGCTTTAGAGAAGCCAACTAGTGTCAAGTCAAATAAGATAGATTTGTATGGTCCGCATTTGATTTTCTAATATCAAGGTAAATTAATTATTATATATATTTTTTAAAGTGTAATATATAATTTCAGAATATGCTCATGAAGGTGAAATGAAAAAATGTGGCTAAACTAAAGTGATAATTTGGGTGAATAGAAGTTATAATGAGTTGCGTAACTACTTGTGTGAGTAAAGATATAAAATGAAATATTTTCATGGTCGATGGGTTATTTTCCTCCTCATGCCACAATCTAATATATATTATTATTTTTATTCCATTTGTTTGTAGTCAAGTGAGATATATTTTTGTAATGAAAAATAAGCCTTTCCTTCTCCATGCATTTATTTTTCTAAGAAAACTTTGTTTCACTAAGAATTATAAATCATAGTAGACTTTGTGATATTAATATTTGAATGATTTATTTCATCGCTTTGTATCAAATGTATATAAAATATATTAATAGATATGTATTAATAATATTTAAATTTATTTTATTTTGCAATTTCTTTTTCTATAGTTCCTAGACCTAAACTGGGTTTTGACAACAAAAAAACATTACTTGAATTGAGGAGGAGAAAAAAATAAAAATAAAAAATTATCCTATTATATAACGAAGCTATTCGGGCTCTCAAATATAAATATAAATCACTTGTTCAATAAAAAAATTTCTAACTATTGAAAGCATCCATTGCTACCCATTAAGAGAATTGGCAAGAAGCTATAGTGGAAAAATTACTTGCCAACAATTTTGAAAAATCTATTGAGGAAAAATGTTGGTGCATTTTTAGTTTTATAAAAATTTAAAGGCACCTCCCTCATAATTGAGGTTGGTGTGTAAGATTTGGTATAGAATACTTTATACAATGCAAGCTTTGATTGAAGATTATAGCCACCCAAGATCTATGAACTTAATGAAAGCACAAGAGAGATCAGCTATGAGATAATAATACTATTCTATCAAAGGATGTAAATGATAGATTATGATAGTATGATAATGGGGCCACCTGGTTATATAGCCAAGGCGAGACATAGGATTAGAAAATATCATGACAAGTGTCTTACTACTATATCATGAGACAACTAATATTAAATGAATTTGAATATAATCTTTAAATTTCATAAGATAAGATAAGATGTTATGACAACTAACACCTAAAAAGATTCCATAGGACCTATATAAACTTAACATGTAAATAGGATCCACTAGCGAACTAATTAGGTAAAACACTTATTTACACCAATACCCCCCCTTATGTGTAACTTAGGGAATATATTATCATGAAAATGATACACATATGGGTCATAGAAATGATGCCATATTAGGTACCCATGTACAAATGCAATCTCTCACAAGCAAAGAAAAGGAGAAAACCCAATGGGACAAAACTCCTCCCCAAAAAAGAGATGAAAACAAAAAGCTTTTAATGATGAATGAGAAGGAAAAAGCCCCATGTGAGGAAAAAGAACCCCATAAAAGAGAAGAAGAGATACCATGTAGCCCCCCTCAATGTTGAGTATCCTACAATGACGGTATATGATTGACATTGAATGATGAAGATGATCTAATATTTCCAAACAACATTCCTCCCCTTAGGAAGAAACAAAACCAAGATAGTATGAAAAATGTCTTCTCATTCCTAAAAGGAAGATGAGGGAAGAAAGATGATGGATGATGTCTGTGAAAGATGCTCAAGTGTTTCCATGTTGATGTCAAAACTTATCACACTCTAAACAAGTGTTCTAGGCCACACTGTTGAAGATGAAAATCTAGAATCTCTTAGAAATAATTGTAAAACATAATATAAAGATAATGATATCTCCTTAGAAGAAAAAGAAGCCTCCTCGAATATTTTCCAAAATATTCCATACTCATGTCAAATTGTAAATAATTATCATGTAGAGAATGAACTAGAGGGTAAGAGTGTTCTCTCACAATAAATGAATAAGGGTCATCTCCATCAAAGAGAAGATGTATGCAATCAATGATGTCTCCTAAATATGAAATGTAGGACTTTGCAAACAAATTAGCAATGTCTATCAAGAACTCATCCCAAGTAGCCATCTCTAGAAGATAATGTATGTCCTAATGCATTGAATCATAAGGATCCAAAATAGTGGCAACATAAGCATCATCAAAAGAATTAATAAATGAAGAAGATGGAATGTCAATACATGTCTCTAGATCCTTGGTGGATGAAAGAAAACCAATATTAAAATGACCATTCTAAATATCCTCAAAAGTTTCCACATTAGATGCATAAGTGTGAACATCTGTCAAAGGAACAATAGGAGAAAAATGTGAGAAGGTGTAGACATGAGATTGATGATAAACCTATCCAACTACAAATATATTTTTGTGATCCAAATCCCAGATTATGAAAAAATTTGGTGTGAACTCAACACAATTTCTTGCTCCTCCATGTGTGATATGATAGATAAAAAGGATATTGGTTGACAATGAAGGCATATAAAGAACATCATTATATTCTTTGCCATATATGTCAATGGATCCTTTCCCACAAACATACATATATATGTTGTTAGACATCAAGATATGTGGTGATGAAAAAAACTCAAATAAGTGAACATACTCTCAGATGAAGCCATGTGATGGGAGGCTCTTGAATCAAGTATCCACCTCTCTGACTTAGAATCTACAACTACAACAAGTGCTTTCCCTTTATGTCTATTGGACTTTGATGATGAAGAATAATATGAACCTTTTGATGATGAAGGAAAATTGATTTTATTATTCTTAAGAAGATGCTTCAAATCATCAAGTTGTTTTGAATATCATTGATGTTCATCATACCTTATTTTTTCAATATACATATTTATGCTTCTCCTTCTTAGATGATACCCCTTGAGAGGGAGAGGATTCAGATTCTTTATGAAACTTGTTCTTTTCTTATTTTTCTTCTTATTCTCTCCATGAAGCATAATTATATGGAGTTAGGAGTTCAATTTGATATTTCCCCATTGAAAGAATGCATAATAGGAAAAAGAAATTAATCAACCACCACAAGATTACCCCCAACAATCTATGATCTAAAACTTTTGAAATCAAAGTTCCCAAAATGAGAATGACTCGGCAACACCTATTAGAATATGAAATTTATAGAAAAACCATGCACCAAAATGAAAACCAATTACACCTCTATGAAGAGCGTGAAATTATACCTTCAATAAAAAATTTCTCACAAAAATGAGGCTAGATGACTGAGTTATGAGCCTCTAAAGTTGGATTATAAAATAAAAAATTACATCTGTGAGGGGGGAAAGATTGAGGGAAAATTCTAATATCATTTTTGATGCACCCTTAATTTTAGCAATTTATTGGCTTAAATTTGACAGTTTGCAGGCCATCACCATCAAAATATTCTCTACTTACACATAATATGTTTTGTTGATGGAAAATTCTAGGTATATGTTGTCACTAGCATGGAAGGAATCTTCGAACGAAATCTAGAATATTCTACCTATGCATCGATTTAAACTTGATTTATAGTAGTCAATGTTTGGTGGTGGTTTGTGCCCACACCAATGGAATGGCACCACTCATCTCCCAACAAGGCCTACAATCTATGTAGGTATTGTTGAGGCAGTTCTTGCAAAAACCTTATATATATGTATATGTAGCATCGTAAATTATCACCCTTGATCATTTCAAACTAGGTTTTGCTCCCCCTTAAGTAATTGGACCTAATTAAACACCTAGTTTCCTAAATTATGCATTTTTTGTCCCTTTTTATCATTCTCTAGTGATTTGCAAGTACAAAACAAATACATTCATTTAATATTTTTCCCTCAACTCCTTAATTCATAATAAATAGATTTGGGACACTAGTGCCTAGGGTGCCTATGTCCCCCTATTTTGGCTCCAAATTCAAATATTTCAATGTTAGTATTTTTATAATTTGAGTTTCAAATGTCTATTGTTGGCTATTAGGATTTATTTTTTTAGAAATTAGAATAATTGCATATAGATACCTAGTTATTACATCATTTCAAATCTATCTAGCAACAAGTGAAATTAACAAGAAATTATTGGAGAAATTATTATCAAGAGCATTATCAAGCAAGTCAAGAGTATAATTTCAAATTTTTATTGCAGCAATTCAAGATCCAAATATCATGTCAAATTGTATGTGAGTTTGTTCATGTTTATGTTATTATATTATTTGTGAAGACTAACCCTTGTAGGTATCCAAGCAATTCAAGCAAGCAACATTCAATCCTTGAGGAGATTTGTATGACTTCAATCCTTCAAGGAAACCATTGAAGGGTGGTGAGTTGTAGATATTTGGCGATTCATAATTCTTTTTTATTATATATCCATTTATCATTGATATTACCATTATGGAAGTGGAAACACTAGCACGAGGTTTAACTGAGGCAAGACCCTAAATGGAACAACCCTTCCTCTCTCTTTGGAATGGCAAGTTTGAGATTTCAAGTAGAGTGGAATAATTTTGAAGGTAAATTATATATTATTTCAATCAAACCCTATATCTTGATAACTCATGGAAACTCAATTACAAAATTATTCGATAATGATCTGATGGTGTGACAAGCAGAGAAAAGAAGCCCTAATCTAGCACTAAAGGATTGTGAAATCATATCTAAATTATTCCTACAAAGGAATAGGAACCCTGGCCAACATATTCCAACATTTTCAACTCCAAATTTATATCACAGGTGCACAGTATCCTGTTTAGTCCATTTTTGTAGTCTATTTCTATCTGTGACTTTCCAAATCTATTGTTTTTGCATTAGAACAATCATTTAGATCATTAGGTCAATTGAATCATTCCATTTCATCTTTAAGGAATTTTAGATTTGGTCAAGGGTAGGTTGACTCACCTTTTAGGTTGTAATTCAATCATATATCTTGTCCAAATCCAATCAAATCCCCTTTTATTCAATGAAATAAGGAAAAGGTGTGAAACCCCCACAAAGGGAGATCTCCCCTAAACGGTATCACATTTTTTACCATTTCATTTTGGTGAACCCACATGTTAACATTATATACCTTCTAAAATCTAAAGCAATTCATCCTAGATCTAGGTTTAACATTGCAATGTTTTGCATTGTTCATTTAGGCATTCATTTTTGCATCATAAAAGGTCAAATTTACATTCCAATTATATTTACAAATATGCATTATGTCATTTAAATCTGAAATCAAATCTAAAAGTGTTCATTGCATCTTGCATATAGCTCAAAAAGTGAAAAATCACATTATTTTATTTCAAAAAGGCATTAATATCATCATTTTTAGATTTTGCACTAGTATAGAAACAACAATATATGACTAAAAAAACTACTAAAAATTGCTTATAAATGACTAAACTTGGCCATGTGACCATTAGTAGTTTATTGTCAGTCATTTATAATGCAACCAAATTTATGACTAAACCAATTTTAGTCATTTATTTGGTCGTTTTGATTGATCGATTTGGTTAATTGTATATTTAGTCATTGATTGTTGTAATTTGGTCACTTATTTAGTAACTTTTTATTCACTGATATATTTAGTCGTTGATTGTTGTAATTTAGTCGCTTATTTAGTCATTTTTTATTCACTAATATATTTAACTGGTCGCCTATTTAGTCATTAATTTAGTCATTGATTGCTATAATTTGGTCACTTATTTAGTCATTTTTTATTCACTGGTATAATTAGGCATTGATTTAACCATTGATTGTTGTAATCTGGTCACTTATTTAGTCATTTTTTATTCACTAATTCCCTTCCATTGGTAGTTTATTTAGTCATTAATTTTAATCAATTTCGTAGTTTATTTAATTTTTTTTTTCAATTTGGTAGTTTATTTGGAAGTTTTTGTTCATCATTTTAATCATCATTTTGATCAATTTGGTAGTGTTGGAAAAACAAGGATAGACAACTGAGAGGGGGGGTGAATCAATTGTCACAAAATAATAAACTTTTCAAACTTTACTTCACTTAATCTTAGATCTGATGAATAAGCAATTAACCATAAACAATTAACACATTAGAGAGACAGAGAACACCAAGATTTTTTTACATGGAAACCCTGTTAGGGGAAAACCAAGGTGGATGTTAGTTCACAAGATTATACCCTATTAAAAGTATAATGAAATCAATAAAGGGGAATGCACATGCATTCGGGAACACTGCCTAGAGCTCACTGCCCAACAATACAAAATAGGATTAAAATCTTGAGGGTATGAACAAAAAAATTAGCTTTAGCACAAGCCTGATTACAGTTCCAATTAAGCATAGAAAACTCCTCTTTTTCACTCAAACTACTTCACACTTCGCTTGATCTTCTTCACACTCCTCTCTACAATCGAATGATATTCGCACATACACACATAGGAGCACAACTAGCACACAAAGCACACTCTACACCAATGAAGCAGTCACTCTTATATATTCGCTACATGAGATTTCATCAACAACTTAGTCAACCAGGAAAATAAAACATATTTGCAATGTCGGCCCAAATTTACGAATAAATTTTTAATGCAAATCCACCAAGGTCGGACACAACATAGTGGAGACCCAAATTAATATCTCCAACACAAAAAGACTTCAATTAATTTCACCTCGAATATCCACAACACGCTACCATCATCATGTTGGCCAGAAACATGAAAAATTGAACATACGCAAGAAAATATTTTTGACCACGAGCACATCGATTGATGTGGACGTACTACAAAGATAGAGCATGATCTAGAGACATCCAAAAACATCAAGAAACAACAAAGAAACATCTGCAACAACTGAGATTTCCAAAATCACACAAAATTCTCTCAGGAATACTGACAAAGACCACAAAAACACCATCAGACCAGAACATGATCAAATCTATACACGAACCTCTAAAACTTCTGGTAGATGATTTAGATACTCTAAAAAATAAACCCTTTAGTCCACAATAGTTGAACTTCAACGTAAATAACAAGACACCTTCATGACCTGCACAGTTCCACTGGGAACCTGGAACACTTTCTTTTACAATTTTCTCAATATCCTCGACATATACAACCTCTAATACACCAAATGCTAATAGTGTTGACATCAATGGCAACCACATATCAGCAACACACCCACAACATCCAATAGGTAGTATATTGATACATTGTTTATTAAACATTATATCACTAGTTGCAAAGAGAAACACAAGTCTAGAAAAAGGAATACTATTGTATTTATTAATTTGAAAAGAGTTGTTGTTACATAAGAAGGTTGCAATTCCTTGTAATCTACTACAAACGTCTTGTAATCTTTGACGGCATTCATAACAATTCCATATTTTTCCTTCTAAAATTCACAATCAAAACTACTTCCCTCAAAACCCTATGTCACCATGGTTTAAACCTCAATGAAGCCTTAATTGCAATCTTGACTATGCAGGGTTTGGATTTCATTGCCTTGCTATTTGCTACCATCTTTATTCATTGCAAAATTTACCTTGAAAGTGTTTGAAACTTTCAATGTATACCTTAGTTCAAAAGTCCCATAATGAGACTAATACACAATAAGAAGTCATTGTCTCAAAACCTTTAAGATTGAAAACTATCAAGTGAAACAAGGAACACACTGAGAACATCCAACATTCCTCTCAAGGTCCAACAAAATAGATGAAAAGCCAGGAAACAAAACACAATTACTAAGAATATATTATGCATTTGAGACTTGACTGCCACCTATGCAAAAATTGTACTTGATACTATCCTCCTTGATCATTGTCTTTACAAACCTAATGCTTTGTGCTCTTTATTGTCAGTGATAATTAGCTTCTACATATCCCTCTCATTTCTTTGAAGTGTATATTTATAGCCAGCAGTTACATTCTCTTAGCATAGTCACTTTAAACTGTCGTCACTTGTTAAAATGAATACTCTTGAATATGATTGCTCTTCTTTGTAAACTATCCCATGAATTGAAGCTACATTCATTGTAAGAGCATTGTATTTTATCCATATTGTCCCTCAAGATGCAAAATCCATTGTTATTATAGGGATGTCATAAATATGCCCCAACTCACTATCCTCTTTGGTAGTGTATTCATTACCCTTTTCATTGTGTTGTGCTTTCAATAGGGAGCTTGACATCATATTTCTTTCATTTAATACCTCTACCTCCCCATGAATAAGTTCATGTCTTCATTGTGTTTCACAGTAACCACTCTAATTTCCTATTCATCCATGTATTCTTCTATCTCCAAGTCTTTCAACATTTTGAATGTACCCTGCTAATACAAGAAAGGAAACTTTTAATTCATGTAACAAGTAAACAAACACAACTTTTGAAAAGAAGCCTGGTATAAGAAGATTTTCTCAACAACATTAAACAAATTAAATTAAGCAACATATAGAATTCAACTAACAAAAAGAACCATCTATTTATTCCATTACAACTAAATTTATTGAGCAATAAAATGGCATGTTCTCAGTTGTTCCTGCTTTGAAAGAACCTGCAAATAGCACAAGGAAGATTTTTAAGATGTTACAACTTCCAATATAAAATTTTTGAAATAGAGAGCAATCAAACATAAGAAAGTTTTTTTTTCTTTTCAGCATCATAGAAGTGGATCGTATATGAATATCGACTTAGTATTCCAGCAACACTACTTTTTTAGTTGGATCCTAAAAATGTTGCAACTTATGTTCTCTAAAACATTTGTGCAGAAGCGGGCAGGTGTGGTGAGGTTCAAATAGTAAGGAGATTGATGAAAGATAGAGGAATTAAAAAGATACGTGCATGTAGTTGGATTGAAGGGCATAAAATGGTACATGCTTTTTTTGTAGGAGACATATCACATCCACAAACATGGGAGATCTATGCAAAATTGGAGAAATTGGCTTAGCAAATGAAGGCAGCAGGGTATTTCCAAATTCAATACTTTTACTTAATGTTATGGAATAGAAGAAAAAAAATCGCTTATCTGCCACCATAGTGAAAAGTTAACAATTGCATTTGGTTTGTTAAACATGGCCCATGGTAGAACTATTAGAGTTGTTGAGAACCTTCGAGTATGTTTTGATTTTCACACTGCATCTAAGTTCATCTCCAAGATTGTTGCAAGATAATTTTTTATGAGAGACGTGAACCATTTCTATCATTCAACAAAAAATACAAGCACACATATAGATCAATCAGAAGTTGTATAAGTAGGAGTGTCTCCAGATTGGAATTCCATGTCATCAAGTATCAACTGCAATAGAGCAAGATATATATCAATGAATGTAGTTCATGTAGTCCAAAATTACATAAGTATGCTAGATATAAGATAGTTAATTAAGAGCAAGTCATAATCCTACTGCAACAAAAGGCTACATGATAAATCATAGTTCTAAATCTTACAATGGCAGTACACACCTTCTTCAGATTTCATATAAAGTTGAACGGATTGATTTATTTCTTACTTACTTTGAATAACATTAGTATTTTCAAATATAAGACCCTCTTTTATATTTATAATTAGTTTTTTTACACATATACATATTGTTTGAACCCATTTCTAATCCAATATCTATAGGAATTAAAAAAGGAAAAAATAATAAAGTCATACAACCTATCAAAGGAGAAATATGATCTACATATTGCATTTGCATGAGTTATCAGATCATTATAATTTATACCCAGTCACAACGTTAAAGAGAAATGAGATGTATCCACAACAAATACTCACATGATTAGACACAAAAATTTGGACAGGTTTTGCTTCAGCGGAGAATCCCATCTATAAAAATTATAAAACAAAAGTTAATTTCTCACATTCTACAATGTCCATGTATAGATGCCTTTATTTACATATGAACATAAAGGAAAAGTTGAAATTGAATAGCTTCCATTCTATCCTTTTGTATTCATAGCTATCCTAAAACTTTGCATGATGCCATTACCAAATAAGCAATAAGCGTAACTACTAAAGATCAGTTTTCTCCACTGTGATAATGCAGAACTTTTCCATTCAAAAATTTTAACAAGAAATGTTTCTTGTTGCCCCAATCACGACATAAGTCTTGAAAAACTTAAATACACTCAAAATTGACTAGAAAAAAGTCTAACCACATGGGACTTTGAATGGGTTTGCACAATGTTTAGAGATCCATAAACTAAGTGAGATACCCTCAAACAGTTAATCAATTACGGATATCCTACTTGTTGTTTCACAAACAACCTCCTAGTTATGGTTTATAATGTGTTATTTCAATATACATGAACATACATATTGTAGAACATCACACAGGCATATAAGTATGTAACAAAACGCAAAAAATTGCATGACAATGACTTAAGACAAAGGATTACCCTTAAGAAACCCCAATTTGGGGAGAAAAATCTAGCAAAGAGAGTTATATACACCTCATTTCCACTATCAAATTAGTCAAGAATTGTAATATGGATCTTACACATCCAACCAAGCTCCAAATTTCAACAAAGAATTTGTACAGCTTGCAAAGCAGTATGCAGTTCACCAAAACCCTACTCTCTAATGGCATTCACTTGCAACTATTAGAGTTGTTAAGAACCTTCGAGTATGTTCTGATTTTCACACTGCATCTAAATTCATCTCCAAGATTATTGCAAGAGAATTTTTTTGAGAGATGTGAACCATTTCCATCATTTTAAACAGGGACAATGTTCTTATGGAGAATATTGGTGATGCTAAATTAAACAATCTAAAAAATATGCATACATGAAAATGTCGAAGCATAGTCAAGTTAAGCAAACTATTTCATTGATTTTTCAAGCTTTCCCGCATTACGGCTGGCATGCGTTGAAGAGTTTGCTAGAGAGCGGGGGTTTCAAAAATCAATGAAATATATGTAACAACAAGAACATTCAAATGGAGATATGCTCTCTCCTCCAAAATCACCATTCTTTACAACTTGATTCATCCTCAAAAATCATGTCTTTGACATTCAAAAATGATTGGTTAATAGTGAAAAGAGGATATTTAGTAGGATCAATACTAGGGGAGAGGGGCCTATAGTGGAGCACCCTAACTTCGTGTTTCTCAAAATCCTGTGGAAGTTTCAAATCACTTTGAATTTTGTACAACAATTTATTTGGCAACTCATGTTCTTCTATATTTCATTTTAAGGCCACATAATCAAATATGATGCCACAAACGCTTAGCAAGGTTTTTCCCAATTGAAACACAAAAATCACCAAGTGAACATAAAAGCATAATAGAAGAGTATACCCTTGAAGTAAAAAAGGAGGTTGTCATCCAACTGTTAGATCTACAAAAAACACAAGAAGGCCACAATCAGCTAAACGATACTCAAAGGCTTAAGAAGTGGGAAAATGAAAGATGATAACAAGATAAGGGACTCCAACCCAACTGATAATCCATTTTTAGTTATAATGGAAGAGGACATGGCCAAGGCTAATCTGGCATCACCCTCAAATGGGAACTCAAATCAAGGAGACACTATGAAAGAGAATCCCAAGTTTAATCTAGCTTCCTAACTAGTAAAGCCTCATTGTGCAAAGTGTGAAAAAATCCTCATTGGAGGTTATTATTATCAAGAACATATATATTTGGAGTCCTAACTAACATGTTGTTCTACACTAGATGCGGGTTTGCAACCAAACAACTTAGGAGAGAAAGTTGTGACTAAAAGGAAAATCACTTACTAGTGAATAATATGAGTCTTTATCATGCTATCAAGGGACATTATTATTGAAAATCTGCTCATCATAGAAATACAATTCATTCTTGAACTACAATTCCATTCTTGATTGTACCTAGATGTACAAGGTGAACAGATGGAGCATGTAGAGGTGGTAGAACCACCAGATGCAACAAGTGGTGGTTTTGGAATTGCCATGTTTGTTTTGACTGAATGTAGCAGATTTGTCCTATTTGTTTTGGTAGTTTTTCTACAACAATTTCAAATAATGTCTATTTCCATTTTCAAGCATATTTTGTTGTTAAATGCAGTAGAATAGTGTGTATATAAGTGATTTACAAAGCATTGCCAATG
>VDFB02010157.1:15142-78232 GCA_007258455.2 Sequoia sempervirens
GGTAAAATGTTGAAAAAGAGAGTAGGTTTGGAAGTGTCCCCGTCCCAAGTCCGTCGTCTGTTGTGAGTCGTTGTGTTATGACTGAAGTTTTGTCTTTGTCTCGTATGTAGTTTCACTGTTGAGTATTTATTTAATTCTTGGTTAGTGTTTAATTAATTAATCGTAATTCATAAAATAATTAATTAATGTTGCATTGTTATTTGATTTAATTGCGAGTTAGAAAAATATTAAATTTAAATATATTGTAAATTAAAAGGTATTTAATTAATTAAAATGCAAGAAATTAAATTAAATTAATATTGTTGAGAATAATTAGATATTATCTTTTTATTGATATTAAATTAGAAAATCATGTGAAGATAATATCTGAAGTAAATAAATTATTTTTAATTAAAATTGTAGATAAGTTATGCTTTTAAAAGCTGAGAAAAGGACCAATAAGAAAGGAGGCTTTTTGAAAAAGAAAGCGGAAGAGCTTTATTGAATCTTTATCTTTGATTTATTTTTTTTATGAGGGGGGGGATTCACACACACAAGTTTTGGTTCTGTTATTTTGGATCTGAAAATAAAAATAAAGGAAAAATAGTTTTGTGGGGTTTTTTGGGATAAAAATTATTGTGGTTGAAAGAAAAGGGAGATTCAGTAGAACGTTGAAGGCAGAAGGTCGAGAAAAGAGCTACAGGAAAGGATTCGGGAAGAGGGCTGCAGAAGGAAATCGAGAGGAAGCTCCAGGAGGGATTCTTCTCCGAACGAAGGACTCCAGGTTCCATAAAATTTATTATTTATTCTTTTTGTTCTGTAAAGAAAATCATGTCTGTAATACTTTAAATTGATATTTTTTTTGAAAGAGGGTTTTGTTTGGTTGCGTTATATTCTTAATTGATTTCTATTGAAAACTAAATTAAATCTTCTGTAGTTCGTTAATACAATATGGTTGAGAAAAATACTGTTTTGAGAATGAGAATCATTTTATTATCGGATGGAATTTGTGTGTCAAAAATTAATAGTCTCTGGAACAAAATTGATTGTCTTTTATTCTATTATAATTTTAGGGATGAATATATGTATATTTATGCATTTACTAAAACAAATATAAAAGTGTATATAAAATAAATATATACATAATCTATTTTATTTTTATTTTTTTTAAATTCTGAATTTGTATAAATTCTTGTGGTTCTGTCTCTTGTGAAAGAAATTAGATTACATTTAAAATTCTTAAATTTCGTATTATATGTCATACGGAATATTTATGAAAATAACCATTTGAAAAGAAAATCATTTTGATTGTAAGATGCACTTAGATACCAAATCTTTATTGGATTATTAGAAAATTTGTTATTATATTAGATTTATTAGAGAATCTGTTATTATGTTATTGCTCTGGAACTTTTGTTAAATATATATATATATTTAAACAGAAATAGACAAACATATATTTATATATATTATTATTCTATTTGGGTTATTTATATTTATATATATATATAAAATTTTCTGGTGTATCTGTATGATTTCAATGAATTTATATATATATGATTTCATGAAATTTTATGTACAAAATATATTTGGAATTGCTAATTTCGAAGTCGTATTTTCTAAAATACAAAATCGTATTAAAAAAATATTTATATAAATGAAAGAATAAATAAATAAATTAAAAATCAAATGAAATAAATTATATTAAAAAAAAAAATTATTATATTAAAATTTTGGGGGAAGGGGAGTGGTCGTGGCGCCGTACCACTCCCCCTGACTCCTGGTACTCGGCAGCAGCCACTAGGCTGCTGTATCGCATGCCTAGTGGGGGCTCTGGCCTCCCTTGGGAGGAGTCTTGTGACTCTGTGAATTGTTTTTAAAAAAATTTAAAGTTTTAAAATCTATTTATTATTTTTATTTAATGCATTTATTTTTATTAATTTTTAATTTATATAAATATATAAATATATTATATATTATTTAATATATATTTTATATATATTATTTAATATATATATATATATATTTATTGAGATTTAATTCAATTTTTAATTATATAATAATATTCAAATGCGATTTTATTCGAATTTGTTCCGCAAAATAATTTTTTGTAATATGACCTTGTTAGTTTTATTAAATGATTATTTTTTTATAGATGGGGTTTTGGATATTTGTTTTAAATTATAATTTTCTTTAAACAAAATAGTATATAAATGTTAATTTTATAGAATGGTTTTAAAATATAGTTTGTATTTATTTATTTTATTTTGTATATTTATATATATATAAAAGAGATTTATATAGATTGTGATTACGTCTTAATATGATAATTCTTATAAGTTATTATATTTTAGTTTAATCAAAAATTGGGAATAAAGTTTTGTAATTATAATTAAATTGGTTGGTTAATTTTAAAGTTTATAGGATTATAGTTTAGTTGGTAAGGTCGAAATAAATTCATTTGTGTTGTTTTGAAATGAGTTTTCACGTGTAATTGATTGATTTATTGGGTGAAAATTATTATTCATTTTAATTTGTTTTATGGCTTTGGTTTAATGTAATTGTTCTTCTTGAGATTATTCGTTAATTTTATTGTGGTATTTTCTTCATAGTTCTTTGAGTTGCACGGGATGACCCTAAATTTATTTTATCTTTCTTAGGAGTTTAAGTTGTTGTTAAGGGCTTCCAGAGATGGAATGCGTTGCTATCATGTTTCGTTTATTCTCCATGTCGGGCAAATGGGGTTAAGGGTCTATGTAAGTCTTCCAGAGAAGTTCTCTAGAGTGGGATGTTTTGTGTAGAGGTTCAATTTGTGAATTGTCTTGGAAATGGTGTGGAGTTGTACTATGATGTTGTACCCGGTTTCCACGAACGGGGATTTGTGCCTCCTGAGAAATAGGAGAGGGTAATGTGATTTGTACCTCCTTTGGAAGGAGTGTGTTTTCATATTTGGTTTCCTCTAGTGTTCGGAGTGAGTTCCTTATTTTGTTTCCTCCTTGGATTGGAGAAGTTATGTTGTATAGTTACCTTTTGTGGTATTGTACCTTCTGTGTTGTCGATAGGAGAGTGGCTCTTTGTGGGGGTCCGACACACAAAGAGGCGCCAGGGTAACTCACCTAGAGTTTAATTAAGTGATAATTTAAAAGAATTAATGGGTATCTTACACACTAATAAAGATAAAGAATGTCTCTCTCGTGAAGCAAGTGAATGATAAGGCTCGAGATGAGATGGGACACATAGTTTTGCGTGAGGGTCCGGCGGCCGGTAGAGGCAAGCTAGGGTAACCCAGGATGGGGGTCCGGTAGCCTAGGAAGGTTGAGCTAGGGTAACTCATGGCAATTTATGCATGACACTCTTCCTATGTCGACAGTTAATCAGTTATTGTGCGATGTTCATGATCTTTGTTCTCTGGAAGCATTGTAACCTCGTGTTAAGCGATATTGTGTTTGTAGTTGTTAATTGACTTTGTGATTGTAGATGTTAAGTGATATTGTGTCTGTTGTGATTAAGTGATTTATTGATTTGTCTTTGGTTATTGTTGGAAGTAGTCTTTGATATTATGTCTTGAGTTTCATTGATGCTTGTGATTATGACTTGTTGTGTTCTGAAGTGGTGTTGTTGTGCCTTTGGATTTGTCGTTGTTGAGTTTCTAAGTGGTCTTTGATGTTAAGTTGTCTATTTGGAGTTAGTCTTTGTTATTGTTAGGCGTGCTTGGTCAGGGACCCTTCCTTGTCTACTCTCAGCACGGGGGTGGTTGGGTGGAACGTGCTTCGCACCCCGTTGGGTTCCCTTTCTGTTGCAGATGTATCTTTTATTGCAGGGTTTTGGAAGATGTTGATGATCCAGTAATTCTTTGTACCAGATGTATGTTATACTTCAGATGTAATGTATTCATTGATGTATTGTCTCCCATGCGTGTTGGGATGACCTTATTGTAAATTGTATATGTGGTTATTGAGATGTATTTTCAGTCAGTTGTATTTTACTATCTTTTGGATGTAATGTTTATTCAGGCCATGTATTTATTCAGGATCATTTGTTATAGTTGGTTGTGTTGAGTTGTATCTATCGAAATATGTAACACTTTATATCATTATAATTACATGTATTGTCATATGTGCCTATGTTATGAATATGGTTATTGTTTAATTGATATTTTAACTGATGAAATGGGAATGAATAGATTTACGTAATTGTTTAATTATGGTTATCTTATTATCATTGTTATAGGTTAGAATAGTAATGTCACCTTGTGTACCCCTATGGAATTAGCTGTGTAACTTAATACATTGTTATGTTAGAATACTTAAGTATGTTTATTATATTCTTTAAAAAAAAATAAAAAATTGTTTTGTTGTTATTGTTCCTTTGGGGTTCGCACGGCGGGGCGTTACACATAGGCACCCTAGGCACTAGTGTCCCAAATCTATTTATTAGGAATTAAGGAGTTGAGGGAAAAATATTAAATGAATGTATTTGTTTTGTACTTGCAAATCACTGGAGAAAGATAAAAAGGGACAAAAAATGCATAATTTAGGAAACTAAGTGTTTAATTAGGTCCAATTACTTAAGGGGTAGCAAAACCTAGTTTGAAATGATCAAGGGTGATAATTTACGATGCTACATATACATATATATAAGGTTTTTGCAAGAACTGCCTCAACAATACCTACATAGATTGTAGGCCTTGTTGGGAGATGAGTGGTGCCATTCCATTGGTGTGGGCACAGACCACCACCAAACATTGACTACTGGAAATCAAGTTTAAATCGATGCATATGTAGAATATTCTAGATTTCGTTCGAAGATTCCTTCCATGCCAGTGACAACATATACCTAGAATTTTCCATCAACAAAACATATTATGTGTAAGTAGAGAATATTTTGATGGTGATGGCTTGCAAGCTGTCAAATTTAAGCCAATCAATTGTAAAATTAAGGGTGCATCAAAAATGATATTAGAATTTTCCCTCAATCTTTCCCCCCTCACAGATGTAATTTTTTATTTTATAATCCAACTTTAGAGGCTCATAACTCAGTCATCTAGCCTCATTTTTGTGAGCAATTTTTTATTGAAGGTATAATTTCATGCTCTTCATAGAGGTGTAATTGGTTTTCATTTTGGTGCATGGTTTTTCTATAAATTTCATATTCTAATAGGTGTTGCCGAGTCGTTCTCATTTTGGGAACTTTTGAGGTTTTGTTCTTGCTCCTACGATAACATTTTTGGGTGCATATTTTTTGTGTAATTTGTAGTAGTTTGATCGGATTGATACCATCATGTATCAAAATTGTACTTTGAGCTTGTAGCTAAATTTGGCATCTAGAAGCACTAAGATCAAGTCCACATTGCTATTTTTGGCAACTGGCACCTGTAATCTCACTAAGCATAAAGTTTTAGATCATAGATTGTTGGGGGTAATCTTGTGGTGGTTGATTACTTTATTTTTCCTATTATACATTCTTTCAATGGGGAAATATCAAATTGAACTCCTAACTCCATATAATTATGCTTCATGGAGAGAATAAGAAGAAAAATAAGAAAAGAACAAGTTTCATAAAAAATCTAAATCCTCTCCCTCTCAAGGGGTATCATCTAAGAAGGAGAAGCATAAATATGTATATTGAAAAAAATAAGGTATGATGAACATCAATGATATTCAAAACAACTTGATGATTTGAAGCATCTTCTTAAGAATAATAAAATCAATTTTCCTTCATCATCAAAAGGTTCATATTATTCTTCATCATCAAATTCCAATAGACATAAAGGGAAAGCACTTGTTGTAGTTGTAGATTCTAAGTCAGAGAGGTGGATACTTGATTCAAGAGCCTCCCATCACATGGCTTCATCTGAGAGTATGTTCACTTCATTTGAGTTTTTTTCATCACCACATATCTTGATGTCTAACAACATATATATGTATGTTTGTGGGAAAGGATCCATTGACATATATAGCAAAGAATATAATGATGTTCTTTATATGCCTTCATTGTCAACCAATATCCTTTTTATCTATCATATCACACATGGAGGAGCAAGAAATTGTGTTGAGTTCACACCAGATTTTTTCATAATCTAGTATTTGCATCACAAAAATATATTTGTAGTTAGGTAGGTTTATCATCAATCTCATGTCTACACCTTCTCACATTTTTCTCCTATTGTTCCTTTGACAGATGTTCACACTTATGCATCTAATGTGGAAACTTTTGAGGATATTTAGAATGGTCATTTTAATATTGGTTTTCTTTCATCCACCAAGGATCTAGAGACATGTATTGACATTTCATCTTCTTCATTTATTAATTCTTTTGATGATGCTTATGTTGCCACTATTTTGGATCCTTATGATTCAATGCAGTAGGACATACATTATCTTCTAGAGATGGCTACTTGGGATGAGTTCTTGATAGACATTGCCAATTTGTTTGCAAAGTCCTACATTTCATATTTAGGATACATCATTGATTGCATACATCTTCTCTTTGATGGAGATGACCCTTCTTCATTTATTGTGAGAGAACACTCTTACCCTCTAGTTCATTCTCTACATGATAATTATTTACAATTTGACATGAGTATGGAATATTTTGGAAAATATTCAAGGAGGAGGCTTCTTTTTCTTCTAAGGAGATATCTTTATCTTTATATTATGTTTTACAATTATTTCTAAGAGATTCTAGATTTTCATCTTCAACAGTGTGGCCTAGAACACTTGTTTAGAGTGTGATAAGTTTTGACATCAACATGGAAACACTTGAGCATCATTCACAGACATCATCCATCATCTTTCTTCCCTCATCTTCCTTTTAGGAATGAGAAGACATTTTTCATACTATCTTGGTTTTGTTTCTTCCTAAGGGGAGGAATGTTGTTTGGAAATATTAGATCATCTTCATCATTCAATGTCAATCATATACCGTCATTGTAGGATACTCAACATTGAGGGGGGCTACATGGTATCTCTTCTTCTCTTTTATGGGGTTCTTTTTCCTCACATGGGGTTTTCCTTCTCATTCATCATTAAAAGCTTTTTGTTTTCATCTCTTTTTTGGGGAGGAGTTTTGTCCCATTGGGTTTTCTCCTTTTCTTTGCTTGTGAGAGATTGCATTTGTACATGGGTACCTAATATGGCATCATTTCTATGACCCATATATGTATCATTTTCATGACAATATATTCCCTAAGTTACACTTAAGGGGGGGTATTGGTGTAAATAAGTGTTTTACCTAATTAGTTCGCTAGTGGATCCTATTTACATGTTAAGTTTATATAGGTCCTATGGAATCTTTTTAGGTGTTAATTGTCATAACATCTTATCTTATCTTATGAAATTTAATGATTATATTCAAAGTCATTTAATATTAGTTGTCTCATGATATAGTAGTAAGACACTTGTCATGATCTTGTCTAATCCTATGTCTCGCCTTGGCTATATAACCAGGTGGCCCCATTATCATACTATCATAATCTATCATTTACATCCTTTGATAGAATAGTATTATTATCTCATAGCTGATCTCTCTCGTGCTTTCATTAAGTTCATAGATCTTGGGTGGCTATAATCTTCAATCAAAGCTTGCATTGTATAAAGTATTCTATACCAAATCTTACACACCAACCTCAATTATGAGGGAGGTGCCTTTAAATTTTTATAAAACTAAAAATGCACCAACATTTTTTCCTCAATAGATTTTTCAAAATTGTTGGCAAGTAATTTTTCCACTATAGCTTCTTGCCAATTCTCTTAATGGGTAGCAATGGATGCTTTCAATAGTTAGAAATTTTTTTATTGAACAAGTGATTTTTATTTATATTTGAGAGCCCGAATAGCTTCGTTATATAATAGGATAATTTTTTATTTTTATTTTTTTCTCCTCCTCAATTCAAATAATGTTTTTTTGTTTTCAAAACCTAGTTTACATCTAGGAACTATAGAAAAAGAAATTGCAAAATAAAATAAATTTAAATATTATTAATACATATCTATTAATATATTTTATATACATTTGATACAAAGTGATGAAATAAATCATTCAAATATTAATATCACAAAGTCTATTATGATTTATAATTCTTAGTGAAACAAAGTTTTCTTAGAAAAATAAATGCATGGAGAAGGAAAGGCTTATTTTTCATTACAAAAATATATCTCACTTGAATACAAACAAATGGAATAAAAATAATAATATATATTATATTGTGGCATGAGGAGGAAAATAACCCATCGACCATGAAAATATTTCCTTTTATATCTTTACTCACACAAGTAGTTACACAACTCATTATAACTTCTATTCACCCAAATTATCACTTTAGTTTAGCCACATTTTTTCATTTCACCTTCATGAGCATATTCTGAAATTATATATTACACTTTAAAAAATATATATAATAATTAATTTACCTTGATATTAGAAAATCAAATGCGGACCATACGAATCTATCTTATTTGACTTGACACTAGTTGGCTTCTCTAAAGCTTTCCCACTTTACATGATAACTAATTACATGTTATGACTATAGTGTAATATATGATTACTTTTATATAGGATAATAATAATATTTAATTATTAAAAATAATTAAATAGACAAGATGGTGCAAAAGAAACCTATGGGCCCATAAATCACCAACTTTTTTACACAATTAATTTGCTCGAAACACAATTTTAAATATAAATCAATTAATTCAAAAAGAACTAATATAATATAATTTAATTTAATCATTCAATGTTAGCTTCAAATTTTCCCTTCATAAAAAGTAATATATTATACTTTACAATAATCCTTAAAAATAATCAATTCACCTTGATATTAAAAAATAAACTATGGCCCATATAACTTGATCTTATTTGACTTGACTATACTTTCCTTCCCTAAAGTTTTCCCACTTTACATGATGGCTAAGATTATAGTGTAATATTTGGTTACTTTTGCATAATATAATAATATTATTTAATCTTTAAAAAGAGTTAAATAAATTAATTAATGTAAAAGTAATTTATAGGCCCATAAATTACTAACCCTTTTGAGACAATTAATTTGTTCCTGTTATACTTTTGAACATAAGTAAATTAATTTAAAAGAACTAATATGATTTAATTCAATTTAATCATTCAATTTTAGCTTCAAATTATCCTTATTAAGAGGGTAATAAGGCTAGCAAAATTTTACATTATGATCATTTAATTACCTTGTAAAGTTATCTTGTAAACATGCATATGGTTATTTGATCTTTACCCAACTATAATTAACTTTTGATTGCTCATAAAGCATGGTTAGGGGAGTCATCTTAGATTGTGAAAATAAGGTATTAATAAGTATCCAAATTTTGATTAAAAAATATTTAGCATGTTGAAATTGGTCCAATAAGTCATATATCATTAGGAGACGATACAAGTTCTTGATAGTGATATTTCTATCTCATAGTAATCTATGCACATATCTCAAATTCATCATTCTTCTTTACCATCACTATGGGTTATCCACATGGAAAAGTATTTGCTTGGATCATACCATACTCTAATAAATATTAAATATATTGGTTTTATTCGTTAATATCCATCAATAATTGTCTATAAAACCATATGTTTGGTAGAGGAGATCTAAGAAGTAGGTGAATCACATTTTATACCTCTCTCTAGGAGGAAAATCCTTTGGTTCATGTAATATATGTTGTAGTAGCAAAGTATGAATGCAAAATTCAATAAATTTCACAAAATAATTAAGCACAACAAATTAGCCAAGAAACTATTATAAAATGTGTAAATGTACAATGATCTCTCCTTGTATCTTTTATACAAGGAGGAAGTAGGAATGTGGAAAAAAAACACTAACTAACCCTCTAAGATATTTGATACATGTAGAATAATTGGGAAAAGTGTGAGTATGTGTGTCATGTGTCTATGAGGTGAGACAACTAAACCACTAAGTAAACTTAAGATAGTGTGAATAAGATTACTATATCTAGGGACTAGATAAATTATAACTAGATGCATAAAGATAATTTTCACACTGACACCTCCCCTTAAGTGATACTTAAGGAGTAAGTCACTAAAATAAGTCCCAACAACAAGGCTTGATGAGGTAATCATGTACAAACTAAAAGTCTCTCACAAATGGAGTAAAGGAGAAAACCTTGTGGGAAAAATCCTCTTAAAATAAAGAACTATATACAAAGGAAGGAGGACTGAAGACCCCACAAGGACAACTTCCTTCACCCAGTAAATTGGTGTAACGTAAGATAGCAAGGTGTAACTTAGGTCCTAGGGAATCTTTCTAGAAGGTGTTAATTGTCATAATATCCTATCTTTTAACATTTAATGATTGTGTTTGAGGTCATTTAATATTAGTTGTCTTATGACATAGGATTAAGACACTTGTCATGATCTTGTCTAATCTTATGTCTCACATTGGCTATATAACCAAGTGGTCTCATCTAATAATCATATCATCATAATATATCATTTCATCCTTTGATAGAATAGTATTATTATCAATGTTTTTTTTAGTGGCTAATATTTACCAATTAGCTAATAGTGGAAATTTGGGAACCCAAATTTGGCTAATTGTTCAAGTTGTAACGTGACCTAAATCACCACATTTTTACAAAATTTTGTTTAGGCTAATTTAAATCGCCAAATAATTTATTTTATTAAACTTTTCAACTCAAAAATTCACCACAATATTTGATACATGATTAGATCAAATTCGCCTAAATTTTATAATTGATACTATAAATCTATATTAATTCACCAATATTATATCATAATTATTAGTTGCTTTAGGGTCATATTTCCAATCTTTAGTTATCACCATTGGTTTAAAATTTAATCTAATTACCCTCATTGTATTTTTCAAGGTTAAATGTATGCACAATTTGCAATGCTAATGGGGCTTGAAATTTATTTTGAGATCAACAATCCTAAGGCAATTGCAAGCCCAATGAGCATTACAAATTGTAGGTACATTTAACTTACATAGTATAGTGAGGGATGTTAGATTATATTTTAAATCAATGGTGGTAACTAAATATTATAGAGTCTACCCCTTAAAGCAATCAATCATTTCCACCCTCGAGCCCCTATTTTTTATAAGAATGATTTTTTTTACATGGAAGGATTCGCCATCATAATTGATGAATTTTCATATTATTTTCCAAGATTCGCCAATATTTTCTATAAAATTTTAGTGATGTAAAAAAATTGTCAATTAAATTAATATTTTTTCAAAAAAAGGAAAAATTTGCCAATAGAATTTTTTTTTTTCAAAAAAATAAACTTGGTTTGCCAAGATTTTATATTTTTTCTTGAGGGTGGCTTCTTAAAGTTATCACTGATTATTATCTCATGAGTGATCTCTCTTTTTCTTTCATTAAGTTCCTAGATCTTGGGTGACATTTAATCTTCAGTCAAATATTGCATTTTGAATAGTGTTCTATACCAACTCTTACACACTAACATCCATTATGAGGGAGGTGCCTTTAAGTGTCTATAAAACTAAAAATGCACCAACATTTTTTTCTCCTAATAGGTTTTTCAAAATTGTTGGCAAGTAATTTTTCCACTATAGCTTCTTGCCAATTTTCCCAATAGTGATTTATATTTATATTTGAGAGGGGATAACTTTGTTGTATAATAGGATAGTTTTTGGTTTTATTTTATTTCTCCTCATAAAATAGATATTTTATAAAATTAAATATATTTTTTTGCTAAAACATGATTTAAATCTACAAACTATACAAAAATAAATTGAAAAATAAAATAAATTTAAATATTAGTAATAAATATCTATTAATATTTTTTATAATATTTGATACAAAGCCATGAAATAAATAATTCAAATATAAATATCACAAAGTCTATTATGATCTATAATTCTTAGCAAAACAAAGTTTTCTTACAAAAATATATGCATAGAGAAGAAAAGATTTATTTTTCATTACCAAATTACATCTCACTTGAATACAAACAAATGGAATAAAAATAATAATATCTATTAAATTATAGCATGAGGAGGAGAAGAACCCATCAACCATGAAAATATTTTATTTTATATATTTACTCACACAATTAGTTACAAAACTAATTGTAATTTCTATTCATCGAAATTCTCACTTTAGTTTAGTCAATTTTTTTAATTTCACCTTCATGAGCATATTCTGAAATTCTATTTTACACTTTACAAAAAAAAATATAATAATTAATTCACCCTGATAGTAAAAAATAAAATGTGGACCATACAAATCTATCTTATTTGAGTTGACACTAGTTGGCTTCTCTAAAGCTTTCCCACTTTACATCATAACTAATTACATATTAAGATTATAGTGTAATATTTGATATAATTTTGTATAGGATAATAATAATACTTAATCATAAAAAATAATTAAATAGACAAGATGGTACAAAAGAAATCTATGGGCCCATAAATCACTAACCTTTTTTAAACAATTAATTTACTTCAACACAACTTTAAATATAAATCAATTAATTCAAAAAGATCTAATATAATTTTTATTTAATTTAATTATTCAATGTTAAGCTTTGAATATATTTTGTACTTATATTCCTTAAAAATAATTAATTCACCTTGATATTAAAAAATAAACTATGGTCCATATAACTTGATCTTATTTGACTTGACTATACTTACCTTCCCTAAGGTTTTCCCACTTTACATGATAGCTAATTACATAATTTGATTATAGTGTAATATTTGGTTACTTTTGCATAATATAATAATACTATTTGTTTTTTAAAAAGAATTAAATTAACCAATTAAAGTAAAAGTAACATATACCTACCCATAAATCACTAACCTTTTGACACAATTAATTTGTTCCTATTGTACTTTTGAACATAAGTAAATTAATTCAAAAGAACTAATATGATTTAATTCAATTTCATCATTTGATTTTAGCTTCAAATTCTCCGTATTAAGAGGGTAATAAAGCTAGAAAACTTTTACATTATGATCATTTAATTACCTTGTAAAGTTATCTTGTAAACATGCATCTGGTTATTTGATCTTTACCCAACTATAATTAACCTTTGGTTACTCATGAAGCATGGTTGGGGAATTATCTTAGATTGTGAAAATAAGGTATTAATAGGTATCCAAATTTTGATCAATTTTTAAAAAATATTTAGCATGTTGAAATTGGTCCAATAGGTCATATATCATTGAGAGACAATACAAGTTCTTGATAGTGATCTTTTTATATCATAGTAATTTATGCATAATATCTTAGAATACACATTCTTCTTTACCATCACTATGGGTGATCCACATGGAAAATTCTTTACTTGTATCATACCATACTCTAATAAATATTAAATATATTGATTTTCTTCATTAATATCCATCAACGATTTTTTATAAAACCCTATATTTGGTAGAGGATATCTAAGAAGTAGGTGAGTCATATTTTATACCTCTCTTAGGAGGCAACCCCTTTGGTTCATGTGATATATGTTGTGGTAGAAAAGTATTAATGCAAAATTCAAGAAATTCCACAAAATAATTAAGCACAACAAATTATCCAAGAAACTATTATAAAATGTGTAAATGTATAATGGTCTCTCCTTGTATATGTTGGACAAGGAGGAAGTAGGAATGTGGAACAACAACACTAACTAACCCTCTAAAAGATTTGATATATGTAGAATAATTGGAAAAAGTGTGAGTATGTGTCATGTGTCTATGAGGTGAGACAACTAAACTGCTAAGTAAACTTAAGATAGTTTGAATAAGATTACTAGATCTAGGGACTAGATAAATGATAACTAGATGCATAAAGATATTTTTCAGACAACACCCCCCCTTAAGTGATACTTAGGGAGTAAGTCACTAAAATGAGTCCCAACAATAAGGCTTGATGAGGTAATTGTTGATGCCAAAAATTGGCAAGGTAACAACCTTTATGGGAAACTCAGTTAATGGGGGGTCCAATTACACTAAATTGAGTGACCTCCGGATTTCAAAGAAGTTAGCTTCTTCTATAGTTGGGTTTTTGGAATGGGAAAAGGAAGGAGATATAAAAAAAAAAAAATCTAACTAAGGCGATGCACCAAGACTTAGATGTAAGGCACGATAAATCTATCTTTTGGATGCAATTTAAGGGTTCGTTTAGCAATTTGCTATGTCCTAGAATAACATAAATCAAAGATGAAAACCTGAATAATTTATTCAATGACATAAAATAATTCTCATACACATTTATTGAAAAGAAGAGTCAAAGACATGGTCTAAACCAGTAAACTTGTATTTAAATCATAGAAGTTCTGCAAATAAGAAATTCAGTACAATAATGGCACAGTATAATATTTTATCAAATAGCCTAAGAAAACAGAAAGGCTGAACAATGGCATAGTTTGAAAGTCTTATACAATAATCTAAAAGCAATACAAAAGGCCTAGTGTCTTTCCCCTAATTTTTTTATATCTTTCGAACTCATTTTCGGAAGGAAGAAGCAGTATATTTAGATAAAAATCCCACCACTTGGTGGGAAATAACATAAAAGATTTTGTATCACGAGCAATGATGCTTGCAGCAATGATTTCCCTTGGCCGTTACAACAAAAAAGATTCGAGCCATGAACATGGTCGCACTCAAGCCAGATGCATCCCCTATGAATGATGGTAGTGGTCCCAAGAAAACCTTGTGCAGACATGTGTCATTCACCCACGAAGGCAGTTAGAACACATGGCAATCTGGCGGGGCACGCTGCTCGCTCTCTCCTTCCCTTTGATAGAATCCCTGCAGAGGAGACACGTGGTGGCAGGTTGGAGCTTGTGGTGAATTCCTCCCTCCTTGCAATGAAAACCTATGTGGTGAAGACACATGGAGGCATCCTCCACTACTGGCGCTGATTGTGGGGTCCGCCAAAATATGTATGTGGATGGATGCAACATGGCACACAGACGAGGCCCGATTAAAAAGCGAAGGGAAGCAACATTGAAGTGCTTGTGGTGAAGACATGTGGAAGCATGGTGGGGGCCGGTAGGAGAGTGAAGGTAGAAATATCTACGAGGAGCGCCTGGCAGACATGTGGCAGCAACAAATTAAGTTCTTCAAAAAGGGGCTCGATGATGTTCAAATAGATGGGGTGAGGGCTGGTACTTAGCAAAAATAAAAACCACCCAGAGGGAGCTCAAGGAATTTTATGTCCATAGCTTTTGGCGACTACCAGGGGTGTTTCGCCTCCGGAATGAGGAACCCAAAAATTTTCTGGTTTGCAGACCAGATTCCTATCCATTGGTGGTACAATCAAAGCTTGGAGAGAGTGGTCTACAAAGGTAGCCAATCATCCTTGAATGGCATTGATATGTCGTGTAGATTCTCTTGTGCTCCATGCAGATCGATCATTTCTTTGTATGGCAGCGTAGTGGACATACCAACCCCAGACTCAAGTTGGAAGAGCAGTTGCGCTATCGGGTGAGTAATGCCCTCAATATCCTCTATAGTAGGGGCTAACTTAAGGTTTGAAAAGTGGATAAGTCCTACTACTTCTCTTCAATCTTCGTCGTGATTTGCTCTGTTGTGGCCACCAATTTGTCCGCAAGAAACAAGGAGGGTAAACCCATTTGAGTTAGTTGGGAGAACCTAGCCCGCATGCTATTCATGGTTTGGTCTAGTGTGGCGGTGCACTTGCTAGCATGGAGGATGGCTGCATGGAAGTGGATGAACCTGTTCATTGTTTTGGCAGCGACTTTTCAGTCCCCAATCCTTGTGTTTGCTAAGTCCTCATCTGGGACCATGTATAGCTTATCCAACAAATTATTTGCTTTAGGAACCTTTTATGTAATGAATTGAGGGAACCACTCAATCCCTCCATGCACTTCCCTGCCCAAACTTGTTGCCTCCCCCATAAATTGGAGTGTTGGCTAAAGAGTCAAGCAAAAGGCCTTGACTTTTTCCCAGTATGAGATGTATAATTGTTGAACCACTGAAAGGATATCTAACTGGGCAACCTGGGTTTGGGGAAGAATCTTCAAAGATTTTATCTCTACATCCCTTGAACTAACATTCTTTGTTAGCTCTGCAATCCTTTTGTTTGCAGCTGAAAGTTGTCCCTGTAGGGTTCTCAATTTTGTGGACCAGTTTTCTTCAACTTGGTTTTTGTTTGTTGATTTTGTTTCAAGGGAAGACTTTATCTCCTAGACCTCATTCTCCAATTGAGCCTTTCGGTCCTCAAAGTCTACATCCTTCTACTAAATTTCTTGCTCTAATTGAGCACGCTGATGCTCAAACTCCTCACTTTTTTGTTGCATCTCCTGCTCCGTCCGAGCTAATTGGTCCTAATATTCTTTGTTTTTTTGTTGTAGCTCGATGACCAGATTAGGATCATAGGATTGGAATTTTGTGAGTTCCCCTCAAAGCTTAGCCTACTTGGTTTTCACTTTTTCTAATAAGCACGTAAATTCTGCATCCCTCACCTTGTCCTTCGCCAACAGGACCTTGACTCTCTCCTTGACAATTTTCATCTCTTCTTCTCTCTTCTTCAGCTAGGGACCAGACTTGAGGAAGTCAATGGTCACCACCCGTTGTGTCTCTTCCATGAGCTCCACTTTTTCTTGTGGTTAGGCTATGCTCAGATCAAGTCCCATGGCATACATGTTGTAATCATCGAGTTGCATTTCTCCCTATGGCTTGATGATGGTCAGATACATTTTTGTGAAATATAGTGATTGTTGAACCTCATTGAAAATAGTTTGTACCTTTGGCTCGACCAACCTCTTAGCATCCTTGGCCTTTTTCTTCTAGACCTTGATAGCCTATGTTTGTTTTATTTAATTGCCCTCTACCATAAATTGTGCTGGCGACCTAATTAGCCTTCCTACGAAAGGTGCATCAGGAGGAAGGGTGAAAGGGAACGAGAGGGTAGTGGTTCTAGATGTTTTTTTCTTTAGAAGATTGACTATAAGTGGAGAGAATAAAGGAATATGCCAAAGCCCAGTTTGTGAACCAGTTGGAGGACTCATTAGGTGTTGTGGCGATAGCAGGGTCATGGTTGATTCCATCTACTGAGTGGACTAGGTAGGGGCCAATTCAGTAGTAACAAGCTAGGTATCTAAGGCGACCGTGGAGGAAAAAGGTGAAGTGATAGTGGATGCAGACTGGGCTACAGTGAAAGGTAGAAAGGTCCACAGATGAGTCAAGGAAAATGGTCCCGCTTGAGAGAATTGGGAGAAACTTCCCACGACCATTGCGGCATAAGCAGAAAAAGAATGGCCCATATTTGAAGTGAGGGGTGTTGCAGTTACAACAAGAGAAACTAAAGATTGTGAAACAAGAGAAGAGGGAGTGAAAGTTACCTATTGTTCAGATGATTGTGGTCCCTAGCTCGTTGCGGGCTCCTAGCTTGCATTTCCTTCTCCTTTCCCTTGCTTGTATATGTTTCGGCCTCCTCCGGGTCAACATCTTCATCATTACTTGCATCGAAATTAGTATGCACGTCATTCCACAATTTAGTGAACCTTTCATCCGTGTCTACACTCTGATAAGGGGCATCAAGGCGTTGGATTTCTTGTCAGTAGATCTAGAAATCCTTAATTCTCTCCTCGCTCCAATTGAAATTCCTCATCAAATTATTGCGAAGAGTGGCCCCAATTTGATGCTTCTCATTATACTTCACCGTAGGGAAGTAGGACTTAAGCCATGGTGGCCTAATATCCTCGGTTGGAATATGAGCTAGGTCAACCAATAGCTCATCCTAGTCCTCTAGTGGGTTTCGCTGCTTCTCCCAGTAAGGTCAAGGGCTATGCATTACCTTGACATGTTCATTTGGTAAGTCATTGTCGAGGTTGTAATGCCATTTTTTGCAAATCCATACTATCCCTAGATGAGCCAACTTCACCTATAACAACTTATGCATCCTATTCTTAGCCATAACCATTGTTTTAAAGCTTAGTAGGCAGGTGAAAAATCCTTTCTTCTTGGCTGGTCCTCCACAAAAAGTATAGTCAATAATTGATACCTGCCAGAATATTACGAGGGCCAGCACCCGGTTTGTGAGACATGCCAGAAGATGGAGTGGTTCCTCGGTGAAGCCGCACATCCGAATGAATGTGAAATATTCTCTGAGAAACCAGTCACATTTCAGAGTGAAATTTTGCATATACTCCATCTGGTCCAAGGTGAGCCGGTAAAGACCACCATCCTCACTCAAATCTTGCAGAATCGAAGTCAAGAAATATTCTAAAAATGCATAATAATCATAAGTTGAGGAGAGGAGACCATACATAAACTGGCCTTCTTCTTCCCTTCTGATCAAATATAGCCAACCTCACATGTTTTTTTGAAGAAATCAGGGTTCTGATGCAAAAACATATGGGTGAGGAAAGAAGGAAACCTAAACCTCTATTGCGTTTTGTAGTCCCTTATTTGGCTTAGCATCTCCTCAATGATGAATTCAACGAAGTCATACTAGAAAAAGGAATGTTTCCTACGCAACTGGAACCCCAGGCATAGCTGAAAATCCTAAACGTATCTATTGGTGTCCAGGCCACAAAGAAATTTCATAATTGAGAAGACATCCTAAAGGTCCGCGAGGAAAGATTTGTGCACCGATAGAATCTGTGGTGGCTTTTTATGATCTTCCTTGGGCCTTTTGGTTTCTTTGTTATAAAAATCCAAAGCAAAATCTCTGGAATTCCATATTTTCACCCCCTTTGCTGGATTGAATGATTCCATCTTGTCTACTTTGGAGCTCTGTTCAAGGATGCACAACATGTTCCAGATAGCTTCTTTGCAGATATTAACTCTCAGCTCTTGACCCTCGATGGTGTTGGTATCCAGGTTGAAATGATTAATGGCCTCATCAACTAGCTCTAGGCAGTAGTGCACAAACAAGACCATATACTATGGAAGCCGCTAAACCATTGCTTATGCGCTAAAGAATCTGGGTTACTAATTTTCTTCATCCTCTTGCAAGCCACCTCCCTAAGAGTCTTAGGGTTCTTTTCGAGGATGGGATCATGAATGTTATCCCATTCCTCCTTTATTTAGCTCTGGTCTTTGTGGGTTTTTCTCTTTTCTGAGGCCTGCGTATTTAACTACTCTAGCTTCTCTGGCATCCCAAGCAAAGCATAAGAGATGTATTCGAAGATATAAGCAGCTGGTAATGCACGCATGACATCAAGCAAGATTTTTGTTGCCTCTCCTTGCATTTATGTTTGAGAACTTTCAACCATTTTCCTTTTGTTGTAGATTTCTGCTATGCTCAATTTTTTTGAAATTTACTTCGGCTCTATTTGCACTCAAAACTCTTTGCTCTAGGTAGCGTACTCAAGAATCTTTCATAATGTTAGCCTTTCACATGCAATACTTAGCTTATTTCTTTCTTGGGGTGGTAGACAACGACTGTCTTTTAGCATTAAATTTGGCATGTACCGCCAACTCTTTTGCTTGTGCGAAATGAATTCCTTGCTATTTTGAAATGACAAGAATTCATAATGATATTTGGTAATGATTTACTATGGCATGATTTTCTTGGAAATTGAGTCGACGATTGAAGGCGGCCTAAGCTTTCGCATGCTTTGACAATTAATATCCCAAAAGGAATGATTAAGCCCAAATATACAATAAGTATTTGAAAAGATTTGTGTTCTACCTTGGAGTTTGGAAAATGCTTGCAACGCGACACCTCAGCACTTGGCCATGTAGACTACCACCAGCTTATGCTAATTAATTAGCTCTTATTAATTTTGCATGTAGCAAACTATACTTAGCAGATGCAACTGGGTGGGAAATTCAAGCAAGCTTTGGTGGGATTTTTGAGTTGGTACTCAATTAGCATCATGCTTATGGCACGCAAATTACCATGCATATCCTAGTCATTTCTATAAATAGGTGCTTAGGAAATAGAAAAATCACACTTAGCAATTTGAGAAGAATTGGTATTAGGCGATTGGCTAGAATTAGCATTAGCAGTTGCGTAGAGCTAGACTTAGGCAATTGTGTAGAGCTTGTGTTAGATAGTTGCATAGAGCCTGGTACCATGAATACTCCCATTAGGCTAGTTTGTAACAAGTCCTAGACAACATTCCTAGGTGAAATATCGAATAGGCTACTGAAGAGAATGACCAAGAATAAGCATTCATTGGCTATCATAGCCATGAAGTGGGTTCTGGGGAGGGACTGCATTGAGTATGAGGATAAATATCAGGTCAATATTAACGTATATTCTCACTTTGTTGCCTCGTTACTTGACATTTAGGTTCCCAAGCCAATGATCCTTCTCTTGGTGCTCAAAATATTTCTGAAGCGCTACTTAGGTGGTCTTGGAGAGGTGGTGGTGAATGTTGCGTTTGGTCTAGGCCTTCCAATGGTGAGTGACCTTTGTAAGTATATTGAAGAAGATGCAATAGTACTATGGGTACCGTTCTTGAGTGGGTTCTGCATCCAGTCACATGAAGAGCATCATCAGAGGGTGACTCATACATGCCACTTCCTATTTCATTGCTACAATGTAGTTCCCTTCTATGATGTTGACTGGTATATCGACTTTAGGAACCTAGGGTTCCCTCTACCACTGGCCATTGCTCTGGTTGATGCTGCTACTACTCCTAATGATCATGTTGCCATTCCTATTGATGAAGTTATTCTAGACACTGTTGTTGATGCTTCCATTGCTCCTGCTCGAGACTAAAAAACCTTTTTATGTTTTAGGAAATCAACACTCTATTAATCTATTTTTGTATATATGCCTAAAAAAAGGTTTTACCATACACATATATGAAGAAGCTACATAATATGTATACTTTTAAAAGTATGGTTGTAGAGCCATTTTGAAAAATGTATTTATCAAAAAGTATATATAATGAATAAACTGCTTACACTAAACCCCTATCTCCTTTGCCTTATGATTTTGCAAATATGGGTTCTCTTTATTTCATTTCTGCATATGGGTGTCGTTTTAATTTTTTTGCACATATGTTTTCATTTTTTTGCTTTATGGGTTGCAAGTTACTTCTTTGTGCTTCTTGCAATAATGGGTTATATCTATTTTCTACTTCCTCACACTATGGCATTATGAAAGATCGGTCGACAAAAAACATGAAGGAAAATAATTACAATACTTACATATTTACACTGGCGGTATAATACTAAAGCTTATTTAAACAATTTTAGGTGAATTTTGTTAACCAGAATCCCCAATGCTTCCTTGTCCATGTTTTCTAATTCAAATGTGTTGTGTTGTTTGCACTGAATTATTCTTAAAGGTCCTTCCCATAGACTATCGAACTTTCCATGTTGGCCAGTCTTCGTAGCCCTCTCTTCGTAGCCCTCTCATTGAACTTTAATACTAGGTCCCCACACTTTAAAGCTTGGTCTGAAGCTTTCTTATCAAACCATCTTTTAACCACCTGTTGGCAGTTAGTCATGGCTTGTTGGTGTAATTAAATGTCTTGTACCTTGTCCTAGGTCATGATTACACCTTAGTTAAGTTTACTTAGGGACCACATAGGAGGTTGTTGGAGATTTTCCACTTTTGGTGGACTTGACATGTCATTACTTTATCACTTCCACCTTTTGTGGACACATCATGTGATTATCTCTCCACCTTTTGTGGTGATTATCACATTATCCTTTTCCACTTTAGATGGAGTGATAACTTTTCATTGTTGTCTCATGTCATAAGATTACGACACTTGTCATAATCTTATGCCCTCCTATGTTCTCACCTTGGCTATATAACCAAGGGGTCTCTTATGTACATTTGTACCATTTTTATCATCTCATATTATTGACATTGAATACAATTTATTCTTGTCATATTCTATCTCTCTCTTTTGTGCTTTCTATTAGGCCTCTAGATCTTGGGTGGCTACCTTCATAGCCAATTCTTACATGGTATCAGAGCTATTGGAGTGCCTTTAGTTAGTCTTTTGGAGAGATTCTTGGAGGGTTCCATTTTTGGCCTTGTGTTACTGGTGCATTTTGGGAGCTTGTTGCATCAGATCTGAGCTCACTATTGTGTCCAGAGTGTCTGAGATAGTCAGATTTGCCTTTTGTTTCGTCTCAGTTGGACATTGGAGGCCAAATCTACAAAGGGTTGAAGATCGGAGGTGGTTGCCAGATCCAAAAGGTAGCTGCCACTTTGGAGCATTTTTAGCCGAAAAGGACCTCGCCATTGTGCTCAGAAGGGCCAAAAACCCTAAGATCGACTACCAATTCGTCCAAATCGAAGAAAGTTGTCCGTCGAGGCAAAAAAAATTTAGCAAGCCGGCTGTACGGCCAACCTGCGCAGTCGGTACGATTTTTATTTTTTTTTAAAATTATATTTCATTTTCTGCCGAAAATATTTTGTAAAAAAATTAAAAATCAAAAAAATAAAAAATTGGAATATTTATTCGCAGTTTTGATTGTAAAGTTTCTTTTTAAATAAAAAATTAAAAAGAAAAAGGTACTCTGCGAAGTACCTGTGCAGAGCAGGTATTGACCCCTGCAGGGTACTGTGGCCACCAGGAGCCGCCACGTGGCCCCCGCGGCCCCCACCCACAGGGCCATTCTCCCCTACCGGTAGGCGGCCGGTAGACTTCACCGGCTGCGGGTTTCCTTCTACCGCAGGCGGCCGATTCAAAAAATCCGGTGATCACAAAAAAAAGGGCAGCGAAATTCGGCAAAAGAATATTTCGTTTAGAATTTTCCGGCACAGAATATTCTGGCAGAATTACGCGGAAGACGGTGACGGTCAAATGACCGTCAAATTTAAGCTCATCCAACGCGTGATGGGCAAACGACCATCAAATTTAATGCTTTGCTGACGTCGGCACTGCGTCAGCATCTTTTTGAAAAATTTGACCCCCTCTCCATTGAGCTTTTGGCTTTTGCAGTTCAACTTCAGAGGCTCATATCTTGGTCGTTTTGAGGCCTTTTTTGGTGCAATTTTTTTTGATTTGGGATAATTTTCCGTGTACATCGCAGTGGTGGAGTTATTTTCTGATTTTGGTGCACAGATTTTCTAGAAAATTGGATTTTGCACAGGTGTTGCTTAATTGTCACCGTTTTTGCAACTTCCAGGGCTCCGTTCAGGCTCATACAAACTCCTTTTCAGGTGTCATTTTTTTTGAAAGTGCATGATTTTTTTTGAAATTCACAGTGGTGCTATCAGTCTATAGTAATTGTGATCAGAAATTATACTTTCAGCACTTGGTCATTTTTGGCCTATTTTGGCATTTGTAAAGATAAGATCTCAGTTTGATCTTTTGTATTAGTTATTTGAGTCTGTTGTAGCCTATTTAAGGCTGTTGTAAAACATTGAAAATCAGAAGCCCACTTTGCTTGGCTTGCAAGTGGCCATTGTACACGCACTAATTATAAAGTGCCAAATCATCTTTTTTTGGGGGGGGGGTTCTTTGATTGAGTGAATTTGGGGGGGTGTCTTGAGTGATTGTGCCTCTCTCTCTCTCTTGTTCTCTTTAATTTTGCTTCTATGGGTTCTCCTAAGTTTCCTTTGTTAACTCCACATAATTATGCTTCTTGGAAAATTGATGCATGGAGTAAGTTAATGGAAAAAGGATTAACTCATTATATTGATGGAACTGTTGTTGCACCATCTGATCCTCAAGCTAATCCAGTTGCTCATCTGGATTGGCTCACTAAAAATACTATGGCTCTTGGAACATTAAGGAAATATGTATCAAAAGATCTAATCTTTCAAATTGATAAGTGTAAATCAATTAAAGAAGCTTGGGAAAAGTTTGGTCAATTGTATGGCCAAGTTGATGAGATTAGAGGTTATCAGTTTGACAATTATCTCACAATGTTAGATCCCAAGAATTTTGATACAATCCAAGACTATGTCACTAAGGCAAATGAGCTAAGAGAACAACTTAAGGATTGTGGCATTGATAAGAAGGATGCACAGTTGGTCTACAATTTGTTGGGAAAGCTTCCATCAGAATATGCAGCATTTGTTTCTAGCTTCCAAACCCATCGCTTGACAATAGGTAGTTCTTTCACTATGCCTACATTTGATGCTTTTACATAAATGTTGATGTTAGAACAAGCAAAGCTGGTAAGCATGGGGATTCTCAAGTCTTCAAAGTCCAAAGCTTTGGTGGCTAATCAAGGGAATCAAGGGACTCAAGGAAAGGGTTCCAATAAGAAGCAGAAGCAATCTAATCCAAAGAAACAACAAGATAAAGCACAATCATCCTCTCCAAAACAAGGGAATTCTTCATCACAAGGGAATTCTACATCTCCCAAGAAGTATACTTATTCTTGCAAGAGGGAGCAACCAACATGTGCATACTGCAAAAGGATTGGTCATGAGGAGCATCGTTGTCATGTTAAGAAAATTGATGAGTTGAAACATATCCTTAAGAAGAATAATATCAACTTGCCAGTTGCATATCAAGAGAAGGACTCATCTCCTTCCACTTCTTCTAAGGGAAAAGGAACAACTCTCATGGCAACAACATCAAGCTCATCTCCTTCTTCTACATCATCTCAATATGAGAAACATAAGGGGCAAGCAATTCTTGCTTCTGCAGATTCCAATACAGATAAGTGGATCCTTGATTCAGGAGCTTCACATCATATGACTTCGTCCAAGGATATGTTCTCTTCATTTGATTCTTGTTCATCACCACCCATTTTGATGGCCAACAACACTTCTTTGGTAGTTTGTGGGAAGGGTTCTATTGACGTTGAAGGTGGAGCATTTAATGATGTTCTATGTGTGCCTACTTTGTCAAGGAATATCCTCTCCATCTATCAGATTACACATAGTGGTATAGGAAAGAGTGTAGAGTTCACACCAGATTCTGTCATTGTTTGGGATTTGCATAGCAGGGCTCTTGTTGTAGTTGGGGAGGTTGATAATCGTTCTCGGTTCTACACCTTCTCATATTTTTCTCCTATTGATGATTTGGTTCACCCTAGTGTGGACACACTTGAGGAGATTGAGTATGGTTACTTGAATCTTGGAGTGCTCACTAGTCCTGAGGTTCTTGAACCTATTGTTGATTCTCCATCTCCTACATTGACTGATGTACCTGATGATACTTGTGTTCTGACAGTTTCAGTGCCTTGTGATTTAGTGCAACAGTGTATACCTTGTCTTCCAGCAACAACTTCATGGGATGACTACTTGACAGACATTGGTAGTTTGTTTGTGGAGTCCTACATTGCAGATTTGGGAGACACATTTGATTCCTTACATCTTGTCTTTGATGAAGGTGATTCTTCTTCAGTTGTTGCGAGGGAACACTCTGACCCTCCTCTACATGATCAGTCTTTCGAGGTTGATGTGATTGTGGATGCATCTTTACAACAGTTGGAGGAGGCCACTTTCTCTTTTGAGGAGACATTGTCTTTGGAGTATGTTCTACCTTCATCCTTGCTAGATCTTGAGTTGTCTTTTTCAGCAGATGAGAGGGTTGTTGCAAAGGGGTTCTCACAGGTTCCAGGAAGTGACTACACTATTGCAGCTTCACATGGTTTGGGGAAGGCATCTTTCAGCATCAACACAAGGAACTTTGAGCAGATTTCAGAGACTTCTTACATTTTGAGGGTTCTTCCTTCTTCACTTGTGGATTGGGGAGACTTCATTCATACACCTTTGGTATTGTTTCTTCCCAAGGGGAGGAACATTGTTCGACAGTTTTGGAGCAGTTTCTTCATTCCTTCTCGAGCATCTTCCATTGGTGATCATTGTACATTGAGGGGGGGCTACCTTGTCTCTCTTCTTCTCTTGTATGGGGGGGACTTTTTCCTCACATGGGGTTTTTTCCTTCTCATGCTATGTTCATAGCTTTTTGTATTTCATCTCTCTTTTGGGGGGTAGTTTTTTCCCACTGGGTTTTTCTATCTTTACTCCACTTGTGAGAGATTTCATTGCATTTGTACATGGGTACCTAACATGGCCTAGTAGCGGGACCCATCTTGCATTGTTTGCTTTTGTGTACATTCTACCTAAGTTGCACTTAAGGGGGTGTTGGTGTAATTAAATGTCTTGTACCTTGTCCTAGGTCAATTACACCTTAGTTAAGCTTCACTTAGGGACCATAGAGGTTGTTATTTCCACCTTTTGGTGGACTTTACTTTATCACCACCTTTTTGTGGACATCATGTGATTATCTCTCCACCTTTTGTGGTGATTATCACATTATCCTTTTCCACTTTAGATGGAGTGATAACTTTTCATTGTTGTCTCATGTCATAAGATTACGACACTTGTCATAATCTTATGCCCTCCTATGTTCTCACCTTGGCTATATAACCAAGGGGTCTCTTATGTACATTTGTATCATTTTTATCATCTCATATTATTGACATTGAATACAATTTATTCTTGTCATATTCTATCTCTCTCTTTTGTGCTTTCTATTAGGCCTCTAGATCTTGGGTGGCTACCTTCATAGCCAATTCTTACATGGCTAATAGGGCCTTTTCCCTTTTTTCTTGCACTTTCAACAGGTCAGCCAATTGAACCTCCATGGCTCCATTCTCTTCAATTTCCAGGGACTTGAGTAGTTGTAATGTAGGAATCTCAAATGAGATAGGCAATAGTGCTTCTTTTTCGTACACTAGCTCATACAGTGAAGTCTTGAGGACTTATTTGGGAGTTATGCGGTCTGCCCAGAGCGCTACCCGAAGGTTCTTGTGCCACTCCTTCTGATGATTCAACCCAATTCTTTTAATGAGTTAGACTAAATTTTTGTTAGTCGACTCGGTCAAGCCATTCCCCTACAGGTACTAATTTCATGATGTTTTTAAAAATATGTCATGCACAAGTGCAAATTGACATACCTTAGATCCTCGAAAAGCCTTGGCGTTGTCAGAAATGATGGTCTTTGGTGGGCCGAATCTCATTACTAACCCCTCTAGGAAGTCTACAATCTCTGCCTCTGTCACATTCTTCAAGGGTATGGCTTCGGTCCACCTAGTGAAGTAGTTCATGGCCATGAGAATACATTTGTGTCTGACACTGGAGGTGGGATTGATCATCCCGATGAAATCAAGGCCCCATTGTGCGAATGGCTCATCAACCACTATCAAATTGAGAGGCATTGCAGAATTTTTCCTTCTTCCTACGAATAATTGGCATTCCTTGCAGGCTTTTACCAATAAGTATGAGTCATTGAATAGCGTAGGCCAAAACTACCTAGCACACATGATTTTGATGGTAGTGGTCTTCGCAGAGAAGTGTCCACCTGCGAGATTGTTGTGGAAAGTATCAATAATTCTCTTCGCTTGCTCTGTGGTGACAAACCACAATAGAACACCATTGAAGTTCCTTTTGAAAAGGACCCCTTCGATGAGCGCATATCCATTGTTATGTAGTCTATAGAATCTTCTCTTCCAATAAGGAAGGCCTGGTGGATACTTTCTAGTATGCATAAACCTTACTCTGTCCACCAACCAGTAGCCTTCAAACTCATACTCATTTGTTAGTACCAGCTCTGGTTACTCTTCTTCGGTTGTCATTCCCTCGTCATGCGCCAAATATTCACACAGTCCTCTTCCTCAAGCGGTCTTTGTAGGCTTGACCTCAATGTCATATTCAAGGATCTTAGTGATCCAATTGACTCTCTTCTCGGTGATTTCCACTTCCATGATGTACTTGTGCACACTAGAATGCACGACATAAACAATCACCTTGTTGCAAGATATTAGGTGTTAGAACTTCTTGAGTCCCTTAACAATAGCAAACACTTGCCTCTCAATGAAGTTGTAGTTCATCTCATAATATTTTAAGGTCTAGGAATGAAATTCTATTGGATGTTCTCCCTTTTCTTCATCATCTTTTTGAGTTAAGACAGTAGCGATGCTTGACTTGCTATTGAATGCATACATTATAAAGTCCTTCGACAAGTTTGGATTAACCAACACAGAAGCTGAGGAAATAACATCCTTAACCTTTTCAAAGAATTCTCTAGCTTCTTTTGTCCATTTGAATAATTAATCCTTTTTTAGGATCAGAGTGATTGGTCTAATTATTCCTACAAAATTAGAAATAAATTTTCTTACAAAGTTAACCTTCCCCAAAAAAGACTGGACTCCTTTCTTGTTGATTGGTAGAGGAATTTCTCTAATTTCCTTTACTTGCTCAAGATCAATTGCAATTCCTTCTTTGGACACTACATGTCCCAATAATTTTCCTTGCGGTACTCCGAAGACACATTTTTTCGAGTTCAAGGATACCCCAAACTCCTAGCATTTTTTGAAAACCATCTCTAGGTGATCAAAGTGATCATCCTTTGACTTAGAGAATATAGTTAAATCATCCAAATAGATTCGGATAATCTTGTTGATCAATTCGCTGAAAGCGATATCCATTGTCTGCTAGAAAGTGGCTCCTGCATTTGAGAGGCTGAAAGGAATTTTAGCATACGCGAACATTCCCCACTTGGTAGAGAACATTGTTTTGTGTCGGTCCTCTTCTTTGACCCAGATCTAGTTGTAACCAGAGAAGCCATCCGACAGATAAAACATTTCAGATCCTACCACTGTTTGCAAGATTGAATCCATAGAAGGAAATAGGTAGTGGTCCTTTAGGGATGCTCTGTTCAGGTCCCAAAAGTCAACACATAGGAGGATATCTCCATTCTTCTTTTGGACTAGAACCAGATTGGATACCCATGTGTTGTGCTTGATCGAGAAGACGATCTGAGATTGAATTAGCTTTGCCAGCTCTTGTGCCATCATGGCTTCAATCTTTGGATTCACTAGCCTCTTCTTTATGTGGACAAGTTTTTCACCTTCCGTCAGCTCTATTGTATGCTAGATGATGTTGGGATCATATCCCTTGAGGTCATCATATGACCAAGCCACTACTCCTTTATACTTCTCACATAAATTGATGAGCCTTTCTTTATCATGATGTGAAACATCCTTCCTGACTTGAGATTTCTTCCATCTCCGACTTGAAGGTTTGCATAGTCACTTTTGTTTGCTACAAACTTTCTCTTAACATTCCTCCCATCGTCATAATCGAACAAGTTTTTGAAAGTCACCAACCCCTTTAGAATCTTGTTAGACCTCAGTTAAATGATTTGTTTGTCGTAGGCCTCAACAATCTTCGATTAGAGTTGGTCAACAAACTCTCTTGACTTTTAGATGAATGAGGCAATGTGTTCATTGTTGTTGAACACTTGCCAACTCTGATCATTATCTGGAATTGTCAGTTGGACTATCACTCGTACAAAGTGTTTGTTATGAATTAGGTCAGAGGCAAGATAAAATTGAGATTCGATTGCGGCCATGTGGTCCACATCGATATTTTGTTCTCGGGGCACTGTTTGGATGTTGAAGGCTTCAAAACCTTCGATTAGGTCCCAGACTTGATGTCTATAGGATCACATGTGAACATTCTTAGCTGCGGAGAGCCCTCAAACTTGATTAACCACTAGTTCAGAATCTTTGAACACCATTAATTGCTTGATTCCCATCTACTCCTCAAGGCTTAGACCTTGCACTAGGCCTTCATATTCAGCTTCATTGTTTGAACAAGTGAATTGGAAGCAGAAGGATCTCAGTATATTTTCATTGCATGGGAATATCCAACATATCCTGGCTCCTATGTGAACTTTGCATCTTGCTCCATCGAAGTGCAGCATCCATAGCTCTGAGGCTTGATCACTTTCAGATTCCTTCATGAGCTTCAAAATCTCTTGATCTTCATCATAAATAACATAGGTGTTTAACTTGGTAGCATGATAGTTTCTGAAAGGATCGACGTCTATGTATTCGCTCAAGAGGACCTCTTCTTGATCAGTCCAATCTCTAGTCACTTTTTCATCCTCTAATAACTTGGTGCAATACATTTCCTCTTTGGTAAAAGAGGTATGGGCAGCCTCAAAGTTGATTAGGGCTTCATCAGCCACATGTTCCAAATGCAAACGTTCAGATATTATCTTCATTTTAGCTCCATGCTCGGTCTTGAGGATCAAGTGTAACCAGTCCAAAGACAAATATCTACCTATCTTTGAAGTGAATTCCTAGGATAGGCAGAGTCAAACATGGGAGAAACATCTATGATCACAGTATCTTGTGGAACTGTGATGCTAGGGTAGGAGAATAGGGTCAAGGGAAGGTCCTTGATGACACCTACAGTTTTGACCTTGTTCCCATCAAGTTGCATAACCACCCTTTTTAAAGGTTCATAGCTAAGTCCTAAGGCTTCAACTATCTGCTTAGGCATGACTGTGGTGCTAGCACCAGAGTCAATCATGGAATTATGTAGTAGTTTCTTTCCCACAATAAGAGTTAGGAAAAAGGGTTTCAGTTTTAGCTTATCTCTAACCTCGGTAGAGGCTTCCTCTGTGCTATTTGTGAGAACTTTGGCAGGAGGTGATGGATCAATGGCCTTTCCCTTAGGTGATTTCTCCATTGGCTCAATGATTGGATCTTCTTGGAGTACCTTCTGCAACAAGGTCTTCTACTTCAGAATAGCTAAGATATCCCAAAGGGAAACATTAGCGGATGATTTCTTTAATTTTTCCACCACATTGAATGGTGGCATATTTGAAGGGTTTTGATCCTTAGCTCTAGTTATAACAATTTCCCTTCACGACTGACATTACTGTGCAATTGTGAAGGTACTAGGTGTCTGGTTGGAAGCACTTTTGGGCTACAGACTGACTAGTTTTCCCACGAATCTCCTCTTTGAGTGAGTGTTGTAATTGGACTGCACTTGTAGGGTTTTCGATGTGGATGCATTGTTGGAAAACACCGCCTCTTCTTCTTCCATCCATGAGAAGAGTGTGTGATCAGGAGCAATATCTATTTCTTTCTCCAAGGACATCCCTTGCATTTGCATAGTGAGTACCATGTTTTCCATTTGCGGAGAGGCATATACATAACCTCCATGGTCCAATGCTGCACCTTGGCTATGTTGTTCTACCACTTTTTGTTGTAGACTGTCACACGGGTAGTTTCAAGGCATATGTGTGTTGCCACAGGGGAAGCACCAGGGTTTGATGCCATCAACTAAATTGTTTTGCCCCGTCGTTAGTTCTCTGCTTGAGCTTGGGTTAGAACTCTACAATAGAGAAGGCACTAGTACTATTTTATTAGTTGTTTGCACTGACGGATTTGTGCACGAGCCTCCTTGGAACTGGTTCTGTTGGTAAGAAGATCTTTTTCCTCGATAATTTTAATAGGTTGGCTTTGGAGGCGTAGACTGGTTTTGTTTGATGATAGTTATTTCGTTGGCGATGGTCTAAAACATTTCCTTGACATCGCTCATCTCATCCTTTGAAGAACCAGATGTAGAAGCAATGTTTTGTGGTGCGCTTGGATATGTGTACATGGATTGAGGAGGAGTAGACGCACTGGTAGATGGAATCTCCTCGGCGAAAACTAATATCTCAGGAAATATAGGCATGATGGGCTGAGGTGGCAACTTCCCGACATCTATCACATTGTTCTTAGCTTTGACTGCAATGTTGTATGCATCTGGTAGGGTGGCTCTACCAAGAGACTAGATCATCATCGAGATGTTGGTGTTGATGGATTTCAAGTAGAATATGAATTTCAACTCAGCCGGTGGGTGGATAGTAGCCTGAATTCTCTGCCAAGTTATATGAAATCAGGCATTGAAGTTAGTCATGGCTTCATATGGGGCCTTCTTTATGACTGATAGCTAATAATGTTGTGAAGATCTGTCTCCATCATTCGAGAATATTTCATAGAAAAGATCTTCGATCTGATTATAGGTAGCGATAGTATTGGCTTGCAGAGTGCGGTACCAACCCAGTGTTTTACCCCTAAAAGAGGCTGCAAGCAACCTTAGCGCCATATTTTGGTATCCAACAACATGCACCAAAAACACATCTGCCACATCTTGCAGATGTTTGGATGGTGTTCTTGAGCCATCTTCGGTAAATTTTGGTATAGCTTTTAAAGTAGAAACTAGGATAGGGGCCCAAACGACAAGTGCTACTGGTGCTACAAGGGGACTTCCGACATCCCACACCACATAATTTCTATTAGCGATTGGAAACATGGCTAGCGGAGGGGGCAGAACATTCACTATATGGGTTTTGACTTGTACTATTCCTAGTGGCGACACTAACAAACTAGGGTTATTCATTGTTTGGGATCTAGTAACAGGTTGATGGCTCATACACCCACTTTAGAGTTTAGTACTTTTAAGCAGTCCCACTGAGCATACAAAAAAAAGAAACTGTTGATGCGAAAAATTGGCAAGGTAACAACCTTTATGGGAAACTCAATTAATGGGGGGACCAATTGCACTAAACAAAGTGACCTCCGAATTTTAAAGAAGCCCGCTTCTTTTGTAATTGGGGTTTTGGAATGGGAAAAGGAAGGAGATATAAATAAAAAAAAATCTAACTAAGGCGATGCGCCAAGACTTAGATGTAAGGCATGATAAATCTATCTTTTGGATGCGATTTAAGGGCCCGTTCAATAATATGCTATGTCCCAGAATAACATAAATCAAAGATGAAAACCTGAATAATTTATTCAATGACATAAAATAATTTTCATACACATTTACTGAAAAGAAGAGTCAAAGACATGGTCTAAACTAGTAAACTTGTATTTAAATCACAAATTTTTTGCAAATAAGAAATTCAGTACAATAATGGCATAGTATAATGTTTTATCAAATACCCTAAGAAAACAGAAAGGCCGAACAATGGAACCTTTTTAAAGTCTTATACAATAATCTAAAAGCAATACAAAAGGCCTAGTGTCTTTCCCCTAATTTTTTTGTATCTTTCTAACTCCTTTTTAGAAGAAAGAGGTATATATAGATAAAAATACCACCACCTGGTGGGCAATAACATAAAAGATTTTGTATCAAGAGCAATGATGCTTGTAGCAATGATTTCCCTCGGCTATTGCAATAGAAAAGATTTGAGCTATGAATGTAGTCACACTCAAGCCAAATCCATCCCCTGTGAATGATGGTAGTGGTCCCAGAAAAACCTTGTGCAGACATGTGTCATTCACCCACAAAGGCAATTAGAACATGTGATAATCTAGCAAGGCAAGTTGCTCGCTCTCTCCTTCCCTTTGATAGAATCCCTGCAGAGGAGACACGTGGCGGCAAGTCAGAGCCTGTGGTGAATTCCTCCCTCCTTGTGATGAAAACCTATGCGATGAAGAAACGTGGAGGCATCCTCCACTACTGAAACTAATTGTGGAGTCCACCAAAATGTATACAAGGATGGATACAATGTGGCATGTGGACGGGGCCAAATTGAAAAGCAAAGTGAAGCAGCATTGAAATGCCCACAATGAAGACACATGGAAGCATGGCGGGGGCTGGTAGGAGAGTGAAGGAATAAATTTCTACAAGGAGTGCATGGTGGACACGTGGCAACAACAGATTAAGTTCTTGAACAAGGGGCCTAATGATGTTCAAATAGATGGGGTGAGGGCCGGTACTTAGCAAAAATAAAAACCACCCGGAGGGAGCTCGAGGAATTTTATGTCCATAGTAATCATGTAAAAACTAAAAGTATCTCACAAATGGAGTAAAGGATAAAACCTTGTGGAAAAATCCTCTTAAAAATTAAGATCTATATACAAAGGAAGGAGGACTAAAGACCCCACAAGGATAACTTCCTTCACCCAATAAATTGGTGCAATGTAAGATAGCAAGGTGATACTAAAGTTGTAGTGAAGATGTTTGCAACTTGATCCTTATTATGTAAATACTCTAAGGATAGAACACCATCATAGATAATATTTTGAATGAAGTGCATGTGAATTTTGACGTGCTTTTTTCGTTGATGCTCAATTGGGTTGCATAAAATATGGATGAAACTTTGGTTATCACACCAAAGTATAGTAGGATAATCAGGTGGAAGAAAAAAAATTGTCATAAGCTATCAAATCTATAATACCTCATGGAAAACAAAAAATAATCCTTGATACTTAGCCTCAATGGATGATAATGCAATAGTATTTTGATTCTTGTAAAACCATGCAGCTAGACCAAAACCAAGACCAAAAAAAACCTAGAAGTGGACTTTCATGAGTCAACATCACCTATCCAATTTGAGTCAATGTAGCCTAGTATCTGTAAATCCCCTAATGTGCACTAAATTCCAAAATGAGTGGTGCCACAAATATACCTCAAGACATGATCGGTTGCATTCTAATGACTCTCATGAGGGATGTAAAAATGGGAGACAATCCCAACAATGAAGGTGATATCAAGATGAGTTTGTGTCAAATATAAAAGACTACCAACTAAGTGTCTATACAAAGTAACATCAATGCTAGGTGTTGTGCAAGTGCTAGTCAAAGTGACACCACACTAGAATAGTGTAGGCATGGGCTCACAATCACTCATGTGAAATTGATGAAGCAATTCAATGGAATATTTCTATTGATATATTAAACTCCCTCAATAGACCTAAATACTAATGAAGAAATGTAGAAGCCCAATATCTATCATGTCAAAGTGTGTCACCAAACTATGTTGAATAACCTAAAACATGGATATGAAACTACTGGTGAGAATAAAGTCATCAACATAAAAAAATAGTATCAAAAAAACATCTCCATGTATCTGGATGTAGATGATGTGATTTGAGTGGAGATGAGTGAAGCTAGATGCAAGAAAGAAATCGTCAATCTTTTCATACCAATCCCTAGGGGATTATTTGATACCATACAAATAGGTGAAGAGTCCTAGACAAAACTTTGATGCTACTCCATATAGATCTCCTCATGAATATCACCATGTAAAAAGGCACTCTTCACATCTATCTGATATATTATTCATATTTGAGATATAATAATATAAAGAACAAGGTGAATTAATCCATCTTGGATACAAGGGAAAATATATCTAAGTAGTCAATACCCTCAACTTATGAAAAATACTTAGCTATAAGATATGCCTTGTATCTCTCAATTGAACCATCAATTGCATACTTGATGCGGTATATCCACTTCCACCAAACCATATTTATTACCTTTGGAAGAGAAACTAAATCCCATTTATTATTCTTCATCAATAAAGAATGCTTCTCTACCATAGGACTATCCCACTTTGGAATATAAGAAACCTCTAAAAAACTTTTCAACTATAAAGATATAACATAACCCAAAATACTAGTGTTGGAAGTTTGTGAGCAAGTGCAACGAGATGTCATAGGATTACCAGCTAAAGGACCAACCTCCTCAATAATACCATAGGCCCACTTGGGAAAAACATGAGTGGTAGGGGGTGGAGGTGATGGTGTATGTGTCAGAGGTGGTGGATCAAGACTATCATCTGAAGTATCCTTTAGTATGTAAATTTTTCCTCATGAGATGAAGAGGGTGGAGTAGGTAGTAAGGAAAAAGAAGTAGATGGAGGATCTGTTGTGTGAAATACTCAACAAATTAGACATATATATGATATTTAGAAATATCTAGTGATGGGATAAAATAACCTATAATATTTCACATCCTCACAATAGCCAACAAAGATGTACTCTTCTTCTCCATTTCCTTACACCAACCATCTGGTATGAGTGCCCAAGCTTGGCAATCAAATATCATGAAGAATGAAACAGTAGGCCTGATATTGGTCCAAGCCTCCTTTGGAGTAAGATTTTGAACTACCTTTTGGGGATTTTGTTTATAAATATAGTTGGCATAATTAATTGATTTGGCCCAAAATTATGGTGCCATAGACCTAGACTAAATCATACAATTTTTTATCTCCCTTAATAATCTATTCTTTCTTTCAAAAACACCAATATGTTGAGTATAGGGAACCAAATATTGATGCTAAATACCATACCCTACACAATATTCCATAAATTATTGGTTCATACTCCCCCCATTATATGTGCATATTTTCCAAATAGAACCCGACTATTTCTCCAAGAACACCTTGAGATGAAAGTGGTGAATACATCACTCTTGTACTTAATAAAGTACACCCATGTGCAACGAGATAAATAATCAATAAAGGTGAGTACATACTTGGCTCGTAAAAAAGGATTTGGAAATGACATGAGGTCACCCTAAACAAATTCAAGTAACATAGTTGCATGATGGGACTTTCCCTTTGGAAAGTGTTCTTGATGATGTTTTCTAAGAACACAACCTCAAAAAATGCCTTCTATGTAAGAAACTTAAGGAATTCCAAGTACCATATTCTTATTAATTAATTTATAAAGATACCTAGGATTGAGGTGTTAAAAAATATCATGTCAAACCCTACTCAAAGAGTTTACATGGGAAATATGTGATGTACCACAAGATGACTCAAAACCATGAAACCTATAAAATCATGACCCATTATCTACTCTTCCCAAAGAAAAATCCTCTAAGGATGATGTAGTTCTTGAATAAATACATCATATGGTGTAAATTATCTCTCTTCCCATCACCAATCTAAAAAAATTGATAAATTGATAGATGATTAGTTAAAATGTCGAAAACAAACAGACCATTATTAATGCAACTCTCCATCAAATATATTGTACTTGAACCCAAAAATAGAATATGTGAGGAGTTTCCCACTCAAATATAAGAAGTAGCATTGCCAAAAATAAACTCCAGAAGATCATGTAAGTGATTCATGTGATATGAGGTTCCCGAGTCAACAATCCAACTCTCTGTGGATGAATCCAAGCCTCTAGTTGTAAGTGCATTCCCCTTACTAGGTTTGGTAATATCAATGTTGTTTCTTCATGACCTCTTCCAAAGCTGAAACGCTTTATAATAAAACTTGTTATTATGATTCTGTAATTCACAAAAGTACATTGTCCTCTACTTTTCTACCTTTACTTGGAAGTATTATTTCCTAAACATGAAGAGTATGTGGCTTGTGTGTCAATTTTGTTCTTCTACTTAGAGGATTGCTCATTTCTTAAAGTTGATTATGCCTTAGGTTTTTTGAAGACTTCTTAACTTTTCCCTCAGATGATTATACAATTAGTGCTTAATTATTTGAAGAGGTGATAACATCCATAGAGATTAACTTTCGATTGTTCTTGTGTTAATCTATCACAAAACTATTCAAAATTAGGTATTGTAAATGTTTTTACAAGAGCATCCATGGTATAGTAAAAGGTATAAACAAAGACCTGATGAGGACCTTTGAGATTTTATGAAAAAAAGAAGACACACATTTTTTCTATTTTTAATTTTACCACATCCTTTAAGTGAAGAAAGTAGAGACTTAAACTTGACCAAGTAGTCTTCAATAGAAGGAAATGCATCAGGAGATAATATTGTTAATTCATCATCCACTTGAAATATTTTTAATCTTTCAATTGTAATGTTGGGCCTTTGCAAACAAAATGTTGGGAGTTAGGGATGTTTCTTGACATGTGCTAGGATTGAGGTTCAAGAACACCACTCGACAAATGCCTTGGATGGGATTAGAAGTAGGAGAAAATGTTGACCAAGAAAACAAGGGCACTTGACTTGCGGAGCAACAATAGTGTGTGGATTGGTGATTGAAATAATGAAATAGGAGATGATGAGGAAGAGTGAAAGGGCCATGAAGCTGAACTTTTAGGGGAAACAAAAGAATGCAAGGCCCATAGGGCTGAATTGTGGTAGTGTGTGGATTCAAATTTGGGCTGTGGCACCATTTAGTGCTTGGACAATCAATTTAGTATTTTTATTACATATAAATCTAGGAAACATTTCAATTGCAATCATGTTATGATATGTTATGTATTTTTGGGCACAAATATTCAATATTTTATGGATGAAAACTCATAAGACACTATGATTAGTGAGTGAAACCTCATTGGTCATTGGAATTAGAGGATGAAAAAACTTTGGTTCTTGGGAGAATTATCACTCAAGGAGTGAATTGAAGCATCATGGAGTTGTAAGGAAATCTAAAGTGAATATTGTTCTTTCAAATTTATAATTGTATTGTTGTTATTGTATTGACTGTCATAGCCTATCAATATATTTTGTTGTGTGATTTGTTTCATATATGAAAGACTATTTTTTACAAACTTGTTGACCAAATTGTTGATTTTTAGATATTATTTATTTGGTATAAGTCTACCATTTTAATTAGAGATCTAGAAAGGGACATGGTAATGGTATTAGAGCAATAGTTTTACTAGCCTATTGGGTATTTTGTTGTATGTAGCTGAGTCAAGGAGACCTAAGAGATCTAGAAAGAGAAAGAAAAATGTCAGAAGCAACCTCACAAGAAGATACAAGTGGAATTAGGGATAGAGGTAAGGAGAAAATGGCTTATTCGAAATATGACTTCAAGTCTTTACCAATAAATCAACAAACCAATCAAATGCTCATGAAATTAATATAGAACCTAGCCAACCATACCAAATATGCACAAAATTATGATATAGAAGGAAGTAATTCAAAAAATGATAGGTTTACAATTAACTCGCCCCAAAATTTATTTAGAGCCAAATTTCTACAAAAATAGGATATAGACCCTTAAGAGGAAGAACAAGCAGATGATATGGCGAGGTATCATACCAAATTCAATGTCTAAACCCAATCATCTTTTGAGATATGACCCTCATGTAGTACTATGAGTTTCAAATAAATGACAAGGGAGAAGGAAATTTGAGGAGTAGCATCGCAATGATATTCAACATCACTTAAAGAAGATCAATATACCCACATATGATGGATTAGACAATTGTTTAGTGAGGGCTTGGTTGTAGAACTTGGATACATATCTCACCTTGAACACCATGGTTAAAAAAGAATATGTTAAGTTTGTCACTTCATACCTAGATATTATGTCCCACTAATGGTTGCACCATGGCATGACAACCCAAGGAAATAGCTCAATCATGACCCTAGAAGAATTTAGTCAAATATTTATTAAGAGGTTCAATAAGAAGGATCCATAGGTTTACTTCGGGGAGTTAACACAATTGAAGTAAGAGGGTAAAATTGAGCACTATGTGGTAGAATTTCAAAGGCTATTAGTGATAGTCCTAGATGTGATAGAAATTAAACTTATAGTTATCTTTGTAGAAGGCCTCTCTAAATAACTCAAGGGTTTAGTAAATGGAATTTAATTTTAATTCTTTGCAAGAAGCCATCAAAAGAGATATGATTTTGGAGGAATCAATGACCAAAATAAAATATTATTCCAAGAGTGCACCACCAATGTCACAACAAAAGCATCCTCTTAAGATTGTCCCTCAACCCAATGAATTGCCCCCAAAAATGAGCAAGATGGATGAGACAAATAATTAATTATAGAGGAAGAAGCTATGTTTCTCTTGTAGAGTCATGTACTATTGGTCATAGATGTTTGGGTAAAGGAAACTACACTAAATAGAAGTGGTATCATATAATTTTTTTGTAAGATAAACTAGAGGTATTTGAAGAATCTATCAATCATATTAATAAATAACATGTAGCCACAAGAAAAAGCATAATTTCTTCTCTTTAGAGCCCTAAAATATCTTCCCTTCAAGGTTTTTGGAGTACTTATAGGATAAAGGGAACCTGATTATTCTCATTGATAGTGTGGCCACTCACAACTTTATTGATGAGGATTTGGTGATGAAGAGAGGATTGAAGGTAGAATAATTTAAAGGTTTAAATATTACAGTAGTTGATGGATCCATCATTCCATGCAAAAAAAAATCAATAAACTCCATATCACCCTAGGAGACCATAAGGTATGTGATGAAATTTATGTGATTGGATTGGGAGATACTTATATGGTTTTAGGAGTATAATGGTTGCACTCTCTAGGGGAGTATACATAGAACTACCAACTATGGAACTTAAGTTCATCATATAGGGAAATAATATTTTCCTTAGAGGGATGGAGCTCCACAAGTGGTGATGACCAAGAGGATGAAGAGAATCTTATATAGAGGCCAAGTAATATGGGAAGTAAATTGTTTGATTCTTCCCATGAATTTGTATAGGAAAAATAATACTCCTCATGTAGATATTAAGAAAATTATAGATAGGCATTGTGTAGTCTTTAGTGACTTGCCTCTAAGGCTACCAATAGAAAAAGGATATAAATATGTTATAGAAATGGAAGAAGGTGATAAACCTGTTATCACTACACCATATTGTCATCCAAGAGGGTATAAATAGGAGATAATGAAGGTGATCAAATAACTTCTTGACATGAGATTCATAAGACCTAGCTTTAGTTTGTTTGTGCATTTAGAAGTTCTCATGAAGAAGAACGATGACACAATGAGGATTTGTATTAACTATAGATTCTTGAATAAGAAGACCGTTAAGAATAGATATCCTATTCCAATGATAGATGAGCTCTTAGATGAATTATATGGAGTTGTTTACTTCTCAAATATTGATTTGAGATTAAGATACCATCAAATCCATATGAGGGGAAAATATGTGGAGAGGACCACCTTCCAATTTTTTTATGGGAACTTTTTTTTTTTATTATGTCTTTCAAACTTGCCAACACTCCAACTACAATCCAATCATGCATGAACTAGGTATTTGGTGTTGGTGTGAAAAGGGTTTCCTACCTAACTATTTCACCTAGTAGGTCCTATTCACATGTTAATTTTACTTAGGTCCTAGGAATATTTCTAGAAGTCTTAGGTGTTGTGATCTTATCATGTCATTTAATACTTTTTCCTAGGTCATTTAATATTTGATGAGTTAGTTGTCTCATGACATGGGATTAAGACACTTGTCATGATCCTGTATAATTCTATGTCTCACCTTGGCTATATAACCAAATATCTCTCATAAATTGTACATTGAATTATATTTGTATTGTTGATAGGAATATAATTTATTCTTGTCTTATTGATCTTCTCTCTTTGTGCTTTCTATTTGGCCTTTAGATCTTGGCTGGCTATCTCCATAGCTAACTCTTATATGGTATGAAAGCAAGTGGGGTGCCTTTGGTTAATATTTTTGAGATATCTTGGTAGATATTGAAATTTTGAGTATGCTCTTCTCTTGCATTGTATGATGATTTGGAGAATAAAAAAAACTTGATAGAAATACTGCATTCTAGGGGGATTTCTCTTTGTGGCTTTGTATTGCAAGTTTTTTTGGAGCTTGCTACTGTAAATATGATCTCACCATTGAGTTCAAGGTGTTTGATAAAGTCAAATTTTCCTTTTGTTTCATCCAAATTGGAAAAATGAGGCTAGATCTATAAGGGCTTGAAGTTGAAGAATGGTTGTTAGATTTGGAAGGAAACTATAATTTTGACACATTTTGGGTCAAATCTGACCCTACCATCATGTCTAGAAGGCCAAAAAACCCCAATATCAACTATGAATTCATAAAAATTGAAGCATTGCACCTAAAGCCCTTAGAAAAATTTACCCCCAAGTCATTCTTATGATTGTACGATCCCTGAAAAAATTATTTTATTCGGGCTAAAATTTTCTAAATTAAAAAAAACTATTATTTTCAGATTATTTCAAAAAATATATTTTTAAAATTAAAAACATAACAAAAAATTTATAGTGTTTGTGGACCGTACCAAGTTCATAGACTTGTCAGTGCCATCATGGTATTGATGTGTTGTCATAGTGTCGCATGGCATGGGCAAGAGGCCCCACCACTACCACAAGGCCACAGGCCCCCACCTTCATAAGTGGCTAGCTTTTTTAAAAACCGATAGAAACTTGAGAACATTTTGAGTTAAAAAATAGCATATTTCACTTAAATCCACTAGTGAGAAAAACTAGGGCAATAGAATATTCCAAAATAAAGAATAACCAATGAAATATTTTGATAGTTCGGAGTGACATGTGACAACCATATAACCATCAATTTTAATCTTACATTTTTGGCATCTTCAAGGGATATTCCCTATTGACATTATCATTATGTCAGTAGGCCTTTTTAAATTTTCCCCTTCTCCATTTGAATTTTCATTTTGAAGGGTTATTTTCAAAATGTTCATAACTTGGGCTCAAGACCTTCATTTTTTGAGCAATTTATTTTTGGGGCCAAAATTTTTTGCTCTTCACAATGGTGTATATGGTTTTTCATGTTGGTGTCTATATTTTCTAAAAATTATAGTTTCTCATAGGTGTTGTTGAGTTATTCTCATTTTGGAACTTCTAGGGCTCCATTCTTAGTCCTACGATAATATTTTTGGGTGCAATTTTTTAAAAGTGCATAATCTTTTGTGTACTTTACAGTGGTGTGATCAAATTGATCTTATTATGTCAAAAAAATGCACTTTTATTTTGTGGCCAAAATTGGCATTTGCATGTACCAATATCAAGACCACTTCACTAATTTTAGCAAGTGGCATATGTAGTCACACTAATCATAAATTGCCAAACTTGTATATTTTGGGGGGTTATTTTATTGAGTAATTTTGGGGGATTCTTCTTGTGTTTGTGGTTTCATTCCTCTTGATTTGTGTTCTTCCCTTCTTATTTCATCGTGGATCAATCTTCAATTCCACTTCTAATGCCTTACAACTATCCTAAATGAAAATATGAAATAAACAAATTGCTAAGAGTTAAAAGGTTGTATAGGGTAGTTCATGGGCTTGATGGTGAACCAAAATATGATGAAGCAAAAAATAATTAGTTGAATAGTTTTAAATAATTCATTAGCTATTTGTGCTTTTATGTCTCTCCTGAGTTGTTGTTTCACATTGAGAACTTGGATACACCCATGGCTATGTGGATTACATTGTCAAAATTGTTTAGGAAAATAGATGAAATTTAGGGATATTTGTTGGAGAATGAATTAATAAGTATCAATCCTTATAATTTTGACAACATAAAGGACTTCATCACCAAATTCAAGTTACTAAGAACACAATTGAAGGATTGTAAAATTGAAAAATTAGATACGTAATTGGTGCTAAGTGTTCTTTCAAAGCGAGGACCTAAATATGCAGTGTTTGTGTCTACTTTCTATGCTAAAAAGAATGCCTTTGGCAGTGAGTTTAAAATTCCTTCCTTTGAGTATTTTTTCTATACAACTCATTAGGGAGAAAGATAAGCTTATTCAAATGGGTGCTTTGAAGTCTTCAAAATCTCACACTTTGATTGCAAGGGATGAGAAGTCTTCAAGTGGCAAAGAAAAGATATAGAACAAGCCTAAGAAGAACACACAATCTACATCTAATTCTAAAGAAGAACATAAAATTTCCTCTAAAGGGGAATCATTTAAGGAGAAGCCTACTTGTGCATATTGCAAGAAGGATGGACATGAAGAAAACTATTGTTATAAGAAATATCTTTGATGAATTGAAACATTTTCTTGTGAAGAACACAATTAGTTTACCTTCTAGAATGCCTACTTCAAATTCTTCCAAAAATATAGAATTTGATAAGGAAAAGATTCATACTATTGGGACAAGTAAGAAAAAATAACAAGCTCTTTGTGCTTTTGCAAGTCATATATCAAGGAGATGGCTTCTAGATTCAAGATCTTCTCATCATATAGCATATTTGCAATCTAAATTCTCTTCCTTTGAGCCTTTTGTAATGCCAACTATTTAGATGGGAAATCATACTTATGTGAATGTAATTAGGAGGGGATATATTGATATTGGGGATGGCACTTTTAATGATGTCTTGTGTGTGCCTCATTTGACAAACAATCTCCTTTCTATCTATCAAATCACTCATGGTGGAGTAGGGAGGATTGTCAAATTCAATCTCGGTTTAGTTATCATTAGAGACTTGGAGAGAAAAGAGGTCATTTCTATGAGGATGGTTGATCATGCATCTCAGCTATACACATTTTTAGACATTTTTCTTGATTATGAATATGATCCTTTGGATACTGATCACACTTTTGTTAGAACATGTTTACCATTGCGCCAAAATATTGACCTATTAACGCCCAATACAAATGTTAGAGATAAGAAGATCCACTAGAGGTGGTTATTCTATTTATAAAATCTGAAGGGAAACACTAGTGATTAGTCCAAAAATATCCTCCTCAACATCACCTAAGAGGATTCGAACCTATGACTCGACTCTGATATCATTTTTTAGAACATGTTTGTCATTGCACCAAAATATCGACTTGTTAATGCCCGATACAAATGCCAGAGATAAGTAGATCCACTGGAGGTGGTTATTCCATGTCTCAAATCCGAAGGGAGACACTAATAATTAGTCTGACAACTTATAGTATAGACTATGATTTTTAGGATAATTTTGATTACTTGAACTTGGGTGTTCTCACATTGGATCTAGTTCTTGATCCATACATTTTATCTCCTCTATCTACTATTGTAGTTGATGATTCTTGTGTTTCTATAGATATGGATTTTTTTGATTTGGTGCAATAAGATCTTTATCACCTTCTAGATATGGCTACTTGGGATGACTTCTTGATAGGTATCTCAAACTTGTTTGTGGAGTCTCATATTGCAGATTTGGGAGACACCATTGATTGCATACATCTTCTGTTTAATGTGGATGATCCTTCTTCAGTTGTTGTGAGGGAACACTCTAACCCTCTTGTTCCTTCTCTACATGATCATTCTTCACAACTTGATGTGAGAGTGGATACTTTTGGAAAACATTTGGAGGAGGCTTATTTATCTTTAGAGGAGATATCCTTATCTGTGGATTGATCTCTACTAGATTCTAGATTGCCCTCTTCAATAGTGTGGCCTATAATTCCTATTTGAGTGTGTTAGCTTTCAACATCAACATGGAGATATTTGATCATGCCTCAAATCCACCATAAATCATCTTTATTCCATCATCTTTTGGTGCAGTCATGGTAGGAGGGTTCAAAAAGAATAGTCCAAACCATGTAGCTTGAGTCAACACTGTGGAAATAACACAAGAAATTGATAGGTGAACATGAAATTTTATTGAATTGGTAATCTTACATGCAACATATGATGCATGGGAAAATATCCAGGGCTCATAGGCTTTCCACAAGGTCATTCAACAATACAATTGGCCAAAAGGCCTTATTACATACTCCCAAAGGGTTGATGCAAAAACCTAACTATCAATCTATCTCTAACTTGATAAATTTTAGTAGACGAATGAAAATGATGTGAAATCTAGATATGTGATAGATTTCAATGTGTAGATGCTATATACTACTCCATGAGTTGAGAAATGAAGATGTGGTAAAATTTCAAATGGAATACTGAAACTACTACTAAATGCAATACAAGAAAATAAATGTTTTTGGTTGATATAGGATTGCTTTACAACCAGGGATGCTCCTGCATCAGACACCCGAAGTTGGAAGAAAAGTGAGTCCCTCACTTTCTAGGGCTAAGATGAAAACCAAGATGGTCCACCTCAGCCTGAGAAATCCATGATGAATCCTCCATTGGTATGCCTTTCCATTTCTCTAGATATTCCCTGTACTGCTTGTTCCTAGTGCTCCTTCCGATCTACTTCACTACTACTGCCACTTGACTATCCTTCATGAAACTCAAGAATGTTTGAAACATTGAAAATAAGTGATATACCCATGCTTCCAATAACTCTACTTCATATGCATTTCCAGAATCAAACTTCTTTAGAATCTTACATGGTCCAAACTTCCTCATCTTCAACTTATTATAGGTTCCAACTGGAAATATCTCCTTCCTTAGATATACCATCACTTCCTCTCCAACACAAAATTCCTTATGTCTCTAGTGCTCATTTTCCTTCTCCTTATATTTATTATTCATTTCCTCCAAATTCTTTCGAACCTGATGATGCAATGTCTCCATGAAATCTACAAACTCTTTTGTCTTCATGCTCCTCTTATTCTCCATACTGATGTCTCTTAATTATGAAAATCCTGTAGGATGTGTTTCGATAATGATCTCAAATGGTGTCTTTCCTATACTATGTTTCACTGAATTATTGTATGCAAACTCTACTTGTGGTAAAACTATATCCCAATTACTTGCCTTATCTCCAACCAAATATCTCAACAAGTTACCCAAACTTCTTCTTACTACTTTTTTTTTTCCGTTGTCTGTGGGTGATATGCTGAATTGAACTTCAAATTTTCCTTTGAACATCTTCTTCCACAATGTCCTCCAAAAGTATCCAATGAATTTAGTGTCTTTGTCTGAAACAATTCTCTTAGGTAATCCATGCAATCTCACAATCTCCTTGAAAAATAAGTTAGCAATATGCACAACATCATTAGTCTTCTTAGAAATAATGAAATGTGCAATTTTAGAAAAAAATTCCACTGCTACCATAATAGAATCATATCCTCTCTATGTTCTTGGCAATCCCAATATGAAATCCATGCTTATATCCTCCCAAGGTCTCTCCAATAGTATCAAATATTTATACAATCCAGTATTTTGACTACTTCCTTTTGCAACTTGATAAATTATGCAATTTTGAACATAATTCCTGACATCCTTATATATTTGTGGCCAAAAATAATGTTCACTCACCAAAACTATTGTTATCCACTCCAAAATTTCTTGATAGTCTACCACTATGTTTCTCCTTTATCAAATTCTCCCTCATTGAACTCTTTGGAATACACAACTGATTTCCTTTGAACAACATATCTTCTTGCATGAAATAGTCCAACCATTAGCTCCAATCTGTTACTACTAGTTCCTTACATGTGCTCCATAATTCACCAAAATCTACATCATCTTCATACATGTGCTTTTGTTCTTCAAATTCCAATACTTCTACTTTCATCTCTGTCAACAAACTCCTTCTCCTACTTAATGCATCTACAACTTTGTTTGACTTGTCACTCTTATGTTTCAACACAAATGTATAACTCTACAAGAACTCAACCCATCTCATATGTCTCTGATTCAACTGTCCTTGACTATTCAAATACTATAAAGCTTGATGATCTGTATACATCACAAAATCCTTAGGAAACAAGTAATTGCTCCACTTCTTCAAGGCTTGAATTATGGCATAAAATTCCTAATCATAAATTGAATATCTTCTTCTGGAATCATTCAAATTCTCACTGAAATAATTTATAGGTCTCCCTTCTTGACACAATACTACTCTGATCGCATTGCCACTTGCATCACAATCAACTCGAAATACTTTGTCAAAATATCGTAATGCTAATACTAGTTGTTCTATCACCTTTTGCTTCAATAATTCAAAACTTCTTTGTGCTCTGGATGTCCACTTAAAGTCCTTCTTATCCCCTCTCATTATCTTTGTCATGGGGTTACAAACAATAATAAAAATCCTGATAAACTTCCAGTAGAAACTTTCTAATCCATGGAATGATCTTACTTCTCCAATGTTCACTGGTGTAGGCCAATCTACAATTGCTTTCACTTTCTTAGGCTCCATCTTCAATCCTTCAACAAAAATAACAAATTCCAAATATACCAACTCGGTCTTCATGAAACTACACTTCTTGACATTAATCAACAACTTCTCTTCTCTCAACCTCTGCAATACTTATCGTATATGCCACAAATTCTCTTCTATAGTTTTACTAAAAATTAGAATATCATCCAAGTAAATAGTGACAAAATTACCCAAGAATTTATTCAATACCTCATTCATCAATCTCATGAAAGTGCTCGATGCATTGGTCAATCCAAAAGGCATCACTAACCACTCATACAATCCTTCATTAGTCTTAAATGAATTCTTTCATTCATCTCTTATGATTCTAATATGATGATATCCACTCTTCAAGTCAATCTTTTTGAAATACTTTACTCCACTCAAACAGTAAATAATGTCATCCATCCTTGGCAATGGAAATCGGTACTTGACAATGATCCTATTGATTTCTCTTGAATATGTACACGTTCTCCATTCTCCATCTTTCTTTGGTGCAAGTACAATAGGTACCACACATGGGCTTAAAATTTCTCTAATCAATCCTTTGCTCAATAACTCTTGTATCTTCCAGTTCAATTTTGCATTCTCTATTGGTGTCATTCTATGTGTTGCCTTGTTTGGAAAACATTCTCTCGATATAAGATCTATATGATGATTGATACTTCAAACTAGAGGTAATCCATCTAGTTCATTCTCTAACATGATATCTTCATACTCTTTCAACAATTTTTCTACCTCTTCATTCTCTATGGTAGGTTTCTCTACCTTCGGGCCATTACTTTTCTTTGGAATCAGTACAAAACACATTTTTTAATGCCTCAACCCATTAATAAATTTCCTTCCATCTACCAAACATAGTCTAGTAGTGCCACAAAATTCAATTTTCTCCTCTTCCTCTAAACATACCAATTTGATTCTCTTTCCATTTGATGTCATAGTGTAGGTATTCCTTTATACATCATGAATTGCTTTCTTATCATATTGCCATAGTCTTCCTAATATTAAATGACAAGCATCCATAGGCATAATATCACACAACACTTCATCCCTATATGATTCAATATGGAATTTCCTCAAACATTGCTCATTTACCAATATATTATTTTCATCTTGAATCCATGCTATCCTATAAGGGTTTGGATGTTTCAATCTCTCCAAATTCAACTTGGTTACCATCTCCTCTGAAACTAGATTATCAATACTACCACTATCAATGATAACTTTACATAGCTTTCCTCTATACTTACATCTAGTTCTAAACAAAATTTTCCTTTGTGATGGTTCTTCAGTGACTTCTTCATGCATTAAATCTCTCCTCATCACCAATGATTCACCTTTCTCTAGTTTCTCAATTAAATTAGGGGATTCAACTAATTCTTCATCCATTTAAGTTGCTCTTTCAGTATGCTTAGGTTTCTTTTCGGTACTTCCTTAATGAAACTCAAAAGCTCTATGTCCTTCACTCCACACTTGAAACAGGTTGCTCTGAATGGTCTTCTCTCAAATCTTCCTTCATCTCTCTCATATCCTTCATTGCGGTAAGAATTATGACCTCCTTTATCACTACGGTAGAAATTTCTATCTTCTCTACCTTTGTGGTATGAATTGGCATCATTTTCTTCACTCTAATAGGATTTTACATATTTTCTCTACTTTGCATAGGGTCTTCTTTCTTCAGATTGGGGTCCACTCCTCTAGAATCTTCCTCTTGCACTTCTTTGCCTTTGCTCAGATTTCTTGTTCAGCTTCTCCTCTACATTCAATGCAAATTGATATGCTTCTTCAACTAATTTCATCTTTACCAAGCTCAGTTCTTCTTGAATGTTTGTTCTCAGTCCATTCATATATCTTGCAACCTTTTCTTTGCTAGCTTCACTATGACCAGTTCTAATTATCATCTTGTAGAATTTTTTAGTATACTCCACAGATCTCTCCTTTTGCCTCAGGTTTTGCAATCTCTTCAACAATTCAAGTTCATAATCAATAGGTATGAATTGATTCTTCAATTTTTTCACCATTCTATCCCATTTTATGATTTTCTCCTTTCCTCTCCTATTCCTATCCAATTTAACTTCTTTCCACCATAAAGCAACATGAACTTTCAGTTTTATTTTCACAAATCCGACTCTTTCAATATCTTCAATTTCTTCATATTCAAAGTATTCTTCCATTTCATTGATCCAATCAATCAATTCTTTAAGATTCAAATTTACCACGTAATTTTGAATTTCAACTCTAGGTCTTTTCCCAATTTTTGAAATCACTTTCAACATCTTCACTTGATTCTATTCTTCTTCTTCTGCTTTGCTTAGGGATTCTACAATTTGGTTCACAACATGATTTGCTTCATCATCACTTTCATCCTCATGTATAAGTTTTAAGCCTTGCCTTCTATCTTCTTCTACTGCATCTAATCATACTTGCATCTCATGCATCATTTCCAACATTTCATCCATTCTTCTAGCACCATTTTCCATAGCAAGTGCTCTCCTTGGTGGCATCTCTCCCCTCAAATTCAGTGCAACTTCCTCAATTCGATGATCTGGCTATATGGGTTTCAACTGCCTCACAATCAATGATCAATTTAAAACACATGTATTCTACCTTGAATCAATGATCTATTCACCTCAAGGAATGCCTTCAATACTTGTAAAATCACTCTAATACCACTTGGTGCAATCACAGTAGGAGGGTTCATAAACAACAATCCAAATCGTGCAACTTGAGTCAACACATTGGAAATAACACAAGAAACTGATATGCAAACATGAAAATTTATTGAATTGGAAATCTTACATGCAAAATATGCCTCATGGGTAAATATCTAGGGCTCATAGGCCTTCCAAAAGGGAATTCAACAATACAACTAGCCAAAGGCCTTATTACATACCCCCAAAGGGTTGATGTGAAAACCTAACTATCAATCTATCTCTAACTTGATAACTTTTCGTAGACGAATGCAAGTGATGTGAAATTTGGATATGTGATAGATGTCAATGCGTAGATGTTATATCTTGTTCCATGAGCTAAGAAATGAAGATGCAGTAAAATGCAGAATGAAATATTGAAACTGCTACTAAATGCAATGTAAGAAAAGAAATGTTTTTGGTTGATATAGGATTGCTTTACAACCAGGGATGCTCCTACATCATCTTCCTTTCATGATTGGGAAGAAATCATGCATAATTCTTGGTTTTTTTTTCTTTCTAAGGGGAGGAAATTTGTTCGATGGTCTTGGAGATCATCAACATTCCTTGTCAAACATCTACCATCATTGTAGGAGACACAACATTGAGATGGGGTTGCATTATCTATCTTCTTCTTCTCTCTTATGGGGGGTCTTCTTCCTCGTATGGGGTTTTTTCCTTCTCATTCTTCAGTGAGAGAATTCTGTTTTCATCTCTCTTTTGGGGAGGTTTTTTTTCCCACTAGGTTTTCTCCTTTTCTCCATTTGTGATAAATTTCATTTGTACATGGGTACCTAACATGGCCTAGTAGCTAGGACCCATCTTCATCTTTGCATCATTTGCATTATTTTCCTCTTCCCTAAGTTGCACTTAATGGGGGTGTTGGTATGAATAAGGTTTCCTACCTAACTAGTTCACCTAATAGGTCCTATTCACATGTTAAGTTTACTTAAGTCCTAGGAATCTTTCTAGAAGTCTTAAGTATTGTGATCTTATCATTCATTTAATACTTTTTCCTAGGTCATTTAATATTTGATGAGTTATTTGTCTCATGACATAGGATTAAGACACTTGTCATGATCATGTCTAATCATGTGTCTCACCTTGGCTATATAATCAAGGGTCTCTAATACATTGTACATTGAATTCTATTTGTATTGTTGATAGGAATATAATTTATTCTTGTCATATTGATCTTCTCTCTTTGTGCTTTCTATTTGGCCTCAAGATCTTGGCTAGCTATCTTCATAGCCAACTCTTACATTTAGTAAACAACTCAAAAAAAAAATTGAATTTTTATGACATATTGATCTATAAAAATACTTGGAAGGAACACTTGGAACACCTAGACACAAATTTTTAGGAATTTTGGAGAAACAAACCTTTTATGCTAAGTTGTCTAAATGTGAGTTTGGATTATTTGAGATTCTATACTTAGGTCATATCATAAGTTCCAAAGGTATTCAAATATATCAACAAAAGATCTAGGCAATCCTTGATTGGCCTTCGTCAACCAACCTAACTCATTTGAAAGGGTTTATTGGATTGTGTTGATATTATAGGAGATTTGTGAAGGTGTTATCTTAATTGGCTACTCCCTTGACTAATTTGAAAAAAATGGGAGCCTTTAAATTCTTTGAAGATGCTCAGTTTTTTTTGACAAGTTGAAGGAGGTAATGAGTTCATTCCTAGTACTTTCCATTCTTGTTTTTTCATTACCTTTTGTTGTTTAATTAATGCTTCTTGAGAGGGAATTAGAGCTATCCTAAGCAAAAATGGACATCTAATAGCTTTTGAAGTATTAAATTATTATTTTTAGAGAAATGATACTCCATACATGACAAGGAAATGTTGGAAACCATGCATGCACTAGAGAAGTTTAGAAAATACTTAGTTTGTGGGTAGTTTTTTGTAAAGAATGATCACAATAGGTTGAGGTTATTTTTGGAAAAAAAAAATTTGAATGATTGCTAGAAAAAATGGGTGAGAAAGTTGCACTCTTATTATTTTAAAATAGAAACATGATGGGAGAAAGGAATGTGGTAGCTAATGCACTTTCTAGAAAGCCTACTTTGTTCTCATTATTTATCCCTTCTACTGATTGTAAATTTTTCATTATAGTTGAGTATGCCAAGAATAAATTTGCTACTAATATCCTTGATGAAGTGGTTAAAGATGACAGTTATCTCGTGAAGGAAGGATTGATCCTCTAAAAGAATAAAATAGTCTTCATGCCCGAATCTAATATTAAGGGGAAGATTTTGAAAGCCTTACATGACACTCCAACAACAAGACATCAAGGATATTATAAGAAATACATGTCGATATGTGAAATTCTATATTGGAAGGGTCTGAAGGGGATGTCCATAAGCATGTTACAAAATGTGTGACCTATCAATAGAACAAGGGATGACACAATTTTCTAGCAAACCTACTTTAACCATTACTAATTCCTAAGAAAAAATGGGAGTATATCCATACACTTCATCATAGGTTTACCCAAGGTACAAGGTAGGGATTATATTTATGTTGTGGTTGATAGATTAATAAAATATGCACATTTTATTACTATTTATTTGGATTTCAAGGAACCACAAGTTGTAAACACATTCTTCAAGGAGATATTTAGATTACATGGCTTGCCTAAGAGAATTTTCAATGATATGGATAATAGATTTATCAGTTACTTTTGACAAGAATTGTTTCACTTAATAAGAATATAACTTACACCAAGAACTAGGTACTATCCCCGAGACGATGAACAAATATAAATAGGGGTACCTAAGAAACTATGTTTTAGACTAGTAGACTACATGGATCAAGTGTTTGCATTAAGGTGAGTATTGCTATAATACATCACACCACATGTCTATTGGGATGACAACTTATATGGATCTATATGGGTATGATGCACTACCCTTCATTGAACTATTATTTTCATATAGTAGAGTACTAGAAACAAGTGACTTGATGACATATTTAAGAGATGTTGAGGGAACTAAAGGGTAATCTATAGTAGACAAAAAAATCAACACAAGATTTATGTAAATTAGAAAAGAACAGAGAGGTCTTTCAAGGTGAGAGACTTAGTTTTCCTAAGATTGCAGTCATATAAGAAAAAATATATCAATAGGAGAGTAGTTCAAAAGCTTAGACCTTGATACTATGTGTAATACATAATTGTGAAGAGGATTGGTAAAGTGACCTATGAGTTTGAGATCCCATAGAACAACACGATTCATAATGTTTTCCACGTGTCTTGTTTGAAAAAAATCCTTGGTTAGCACTTCACACCTTGAGAGGATTTTCCACCCTTAGACGATTAAGGTAAATTTATTTTAATTCCAAAAGAAGTGATGGGACCCACATAAAAAACTTGAGGAACAAGAGCATCAGAGAGTGTCTAATCAGGTAGAGAAGCCTACCAATTGAAGATGCCACATGGGAAGGGCCCGAGATTCTCAAACATCCCAATTTACATTTCTTGAGGACAAGTAATCTTTAGGAGGAAGGACTTGTCATGCCCCCTTTGTAAATTGAAGGTTGGGAGTTGAGGATTTTTCTCAATGTGTGCTAGGATTGGGGTCAGGGATGTTTCCCGATAAATTCCTTGGAAAGGATCGAGGGTGTGAGTAGATGTTGACCAAGACAACAAGGATAGTTGACCTGTAGATCAATGATAGTGTGTGGATTTTCAAGTGAAATGGTGGTGTGTGGGATGGCAAGGAAGGATGCAAGGACTTTTAGTCCAAACTATTAAGGGCGACGATAGAATACAAGGCCTATAGGGCCAAATTATGGTAGTGTGTGGATTCAAATTTGGGCATTGGATGACTAGTTTAATATTTAAATTGCATATAAACAAAGGAAACATTTCAATTGTAATCATGTTATTATATGGGGCACATTGCACATTCAATTATATGTGGATGAAAACCCGTAGGATACTATGATTAGTGGACAAAACCCCATTGATCGTTGGAATCAGAGAACAAAAACTCTTTGGTTCTTGGGAGAATTCTCACTCAAGGAGTGCATCAAAGCATCAAGGAACTATAAGAAAATATAGAGCGAACATTATTATTTTAGATTTGTGATTATCTTTTTCTTATTGTATTGAATATCATAGCAATCTATTGTTATCAATATATTATGTTGTTGGAGTTGTTTCATTTGTGCAAGTCTATTTTGTGAAAACTCACTGACTAAATTATTTTTGCTTGGATATTATTTATTTTTTATAATTCTACTATTATCATTAGAGATCTAGAAAGGTACATGACATCAACTAGACCAAATAGATCATTAAAATTGTTTCACTTTTGATTAAGATTTGTACAATTAACAATGTGAAATTATAAGTTACTGAATACAAGAAGACCAATTATTCCTTATACATCATATAACTTGTTTCAATAGTTAAACTATTCAAAATCCCTTATAAATTGCATTTTTTATCCATTAATCATTTGTCATAGTCTTTAGATTAAAAAATTGTTGTACTTTGACTTTCTATTTGTAAAAATTAAGTGGATTTGTTAAATCAATTTTTAGATCCATGAGCACACACACAAAGAGGCACTTGAATTTTACCTTAGAAAACTCCCAAAAAATTGGATTGACTATGATTTTGAAATCCCTAGAAATATGCAAGACAAGATTTACAAGTGTTTGTTAAGTTTATATGTCAAAATCATTCATTTATAACTCATATATATTTTTACAATTTTTGAAAAATAAGATATTTAAAAATTAATTTTGATCACAAATTTGAAATCTTTATGAAATTTTGATGAATTTCCAAAAAAATTGTCATTTTTTGACAACTAGGGTGAAAGTTATTCCCCATCAAAATTTGAACAACTAACACTAATTTTTGGAGGTCTAAAAGATGACAAAAAAGTTAAAGTTTTGGGAAATAAATTTTACCACTATTATGATGACTAAACTAGCTTCCCATTGACTATAAATATTGCAAAAAAAGACCCTCTCATTTTCCATTTATGACAACATAAAAATACCCCCTTTACAACAATTGTTAATTATTCCAAACCACAAAGGGTTAGCAAAAATTGGTAGGGTTACAATAAAATGTGATTGGTTAGTGTTGTCATGTGAAATTGCACCCTACTGAGCATGAAGCTCAACATTCCAATGACACAATGGAAACAACCTCAAGGTGTGGGACCTTTGTGCGTATGAGGTCGAATCTCCAGAGAAGGTTGGCTTCCTTTTTCAATCCCAGTGCAATGTGTTGGTCCAACCCAATACATGAAAACCTACCACTAACCTACTCTAATATCTCACAAGGGAAAAGGGGAGAAGGAATGCATGAAAGGGAAATGGAGGTGGTACACCAAGATGGAAAGGTTGTTTCTTCTTGACCAATATTTGCATAGTACATCAAATAAGGGGACCAAAGGACTCACATAGCTCTCTATTTGGTTGATTTCAAAGGAAAACATGGAGATTAGGGTTTGACAGAGCACTAGAAGGAAAGATAATTTCTCAACACAATAATTGAAAACAATTTAACTCAAACATGTATACATAAAAATGAAAGAAAACACTCCAACATGAAGGTAATGAAGGATTAATCATACATAAAGAGGAGATAACTAGCAACAATGATCAGCTTCATTAATGCAAAGGCATATAGCCAATCCTTACAATGGTAGAGTGTAAAATACAATGTCTACAAAAGAAAAACCCTAGAGGATCCAGAGGAAGAAGAACCATGAAAATTAATATATTTCTTTCTTTTATAGATCAAACATAACTTAGAAGCACAAGTCGAACCCTAACCCTAACCAAGGTTACCAAAAATGATTGTGCGTGAAATAATGGAGCCATTCATGAAAGATGTCACTAGGGCATAGATCCTACAATAAATTCAACAAAGAGATATAAATGGACATGGGCACCCATGAAATCCACTTGCAAAAGGTGAGGGGAGCAATTAATGTTGTCCTTGAAGCCTACGAACCAAGACATGCCACTGGGAATTGGTTGAGCATTAATTTTGTTTTATTCCAAAAACTTCTGGATTTGATTGTGTGCAATTTTTTACATCAACGTTTCGGATCACACTCCATGAATTTTCTCCTTTTTCTCTCTATTCTCATCCTAATGATGGATCATGGAGTGTGATCCGAAACATTGATGTAAAAAATTGCACACAATCAAATCCATAAGTTTTTGGAATAATACAATATGGATTGTGGAAACTTGATATCATTAATTAATTTTGTTGCCCAAAAAACACATTCAAATGCAGGAAGGTTGAGGCATCAGGCCCGAAAAATCACCTTTACAAGCATGAAAATGAATTAAATGGTTTGGACCCTTGAAAAAGAATTTATTGAATGTCGATGATCAGGCAGTCAGGAGTCCGATGTCGGCCTTACAGCTTACCTCATGCTAGGAAGAAGGAAATAGGAAAGTGCAAAGAAGAAAGGAAACATCGGGGGTAAGAGGGAAAGCTTAACCTCCAAAAATCGATGGTGAGGGAAAAGCATTACCCCTGAAGCTCAAAGCATTCGACACTTAGTCAAATTTTAAAAAGAAACCATCAAATAGACAACCAAATATCGGTGGGACCAAAGGAATGGTCCCTTCGACATTCTGAAGAAGCTCATCAAGGAGAGAATGAATATCGAAGAGACCAAAATAATGGTCCCTTCAACATTTTGAAGGAATTGATGACCAAAAGCTAGAAAAGTCAAATTTTTAGGAATTAGAGGGAAGACTTCCCTCTTACCTTTGAAAGTGAGAGATAAGATGTAAAAGCAAAGGCCAAAACCCGAAGGCCAATAAGAGAAAGGTGAAAATGGAAGGGGAGAGAGGTTGGTAAGAGGTAAAGGGTAAGGTTGAAGGTCAACACCTGAAACACTTAGAAGAAAAAAGGGAAGGAAGAGAAGAAGGGGAAAGAGCAATGAAGAAAGCATGCAAGGTAAGAAAGTAAGCAACAACCCGAAACCCCAAAAATCTAGGACTTTGCCAAGTTTTAGGAATCCCCAAGGAAAACTCATGCAAAATGGCCCATGTAAGATCTCTCATATCAAATATCAATGATGGGACATCAAAGGGGGGCATGAAATGTCAACATTAATGGAAAATTATGTGGGATGATTGCTTGCTAGTTATGGGATCTAGATGCCTTATCGGTCCCTTGGGCACAAAGTCATGAGGGAAAAAATTCAACAGCTAGGCCTCCTTAGAGAAAAACAAAACATGTGTCAGCTACACTTGGAGAAAATCATGAAAGCTAAGAGCATACATTCCCTTAAGGAAAATACAGGGTGTGCAAATGCACTTCATGGAAAGAAAATATTTACAATATGTACATTAAAATAACAAAAATCAAAGAATGGAAGCTTTCCTTTATCAAAGATGAACCTTTGAAGGAGTTGATCTCCCTCAAACCATAGTTGTAGACCTCACCTAGTTGTAACCACTGAAAACTGCTACCAACATGCATGTATTTGCACAAAACGCTTGCAAGGTGAAGGACCACTTCACTATAAATTTTTCCATTGCAAGGGAACCATATGTTGCAAGTGTTAGATTTGTCTAACACTAGTGTCTCAGCTGAACATACAGTAGTAGGGGTGAACTTTTTTGAAGATAGGTCAGCATCCAAGAGAAAAAAATTTGTAGAGGGAAGAGAGCTCACCTCACAAAAGGATAAGCCAATGTCACCATCACTGACCTCCTCAAAGAATGAACTGAAACAAAAGGAGAATGTTTCCAGCTCACATGGCGATGTACAAAATGTCAAATCAGATTTTTTATTTGCACAAGAAAGACCTTCCTCATGCACCTCAAAAGAGAAACCCTGAAGCTTAGTCATACTGTCAAATTGAGCAATGGGAGCATCACTCTCCAAAAAAATGTGTGGTTGTTCAATGGTGAATTTTTTAGTGTGTTGGTTCTATGTGAAGCATTCTAACTTAGTCACATTATCCCTAATGTCAAAGGTCACATCTTCATATCGAATCAAGACCTCATATTCAACATTGCTACATTCGAGGACAATAGAAAACCAACAAACATTATAATTAATTGTATTGATGCACACTTCATCAACACATACCTCATATTTTTGATACACTTCAAGGAAAAACTAAATTCTTCAGATTGCCTCTTTGCGTTAATTCTTTCTTGGAAACTAGCTACAACAAAATTAGACTCTTGGTTTGTAATGGTTGTCACATCCTCTTTTGTTTCCTTACTCTTATGTTGCTGTCCACAAAGCTCCTATTTTGGGGGTAAATAATGACATTTAAACTTAAACAAAAGGTTTCTATAATATCCCAAAAGAGGTCCTCCACCTCAAAACTGCAAACCTCGACAGATTGGGGATCTTCATCCACAATAACAAGGAATAAACACGTTTGTTTTTTTTTCTAAAACCATGGAGTTTTCTTGACCCATCAAGCCCAAACCAAGATGCTCAGAGGCTTCAATTGATGTAGGTATATGTGATCTATCCTCCTCATCTTCAACATAACAAGGAAGGACATCAAAAGAGAGGATTGATTCCTCTACTGTATCAATTTTCTCTTTACCTTTTTAGTGTCTTGTTGTTGCAAAATTATTTCATCTTCAATTTTTCTTGCAACAAACCAAGACACTCATTGTCTTGAGCACATGAAGGCTCTTTAAAAATATCCTCCTCAAGGATAGGTTCTTGTGAGGAATGGATGCTTTCAAAACTTGCAATCTCCAACATAGAAGATCTTCTTGATGGAACAAGAGGTTGTACTGGAGTTTCAAGGGGTTGATTAGGATTCTTGAAACTATAAATTTTGTGCTTGTAAACCTCTTACACAATAGATTGTTTTAGAATAAAATGAGGGCTAATGGAAGTTTCAAGAGGTTTTCTAGGGTTCTTGAAACTTACAAATGTATGCTTTATTACCTTCTCCTTAGCAGGCTATTCTGGAACTGGTGGAAGTGCTTGTTTGAAACTAGGCACACAAGGGGCTGCCTGAGTCTCGGGAACTTGTGCTAGAGCAGGGGAAAGAAAAAAATTCTCTCCCCTAGTAGCAACATCATTTGTTGTATACTCCTCTTTTTCATGCCTTCTTTGTGCCTCCCATTGTTTCTCATACCTCCACGAAGCTTCAATATTTTTCTATTGTGAATAATGAGATTGATGAACAAACTCATCATGTTGTGGAAAATAATCTTGATTCCTTTGATAGGCTTGATTAGCCCACTCCTCCTATTGTAGTTCAAACTCTTGTTGTCTTCGTAACTCAACCAACTATCTATTGAAATCAATCAAAATACTTGTAATCTCACTTGCACTTAAATTATCAAAATATCAAGGTTGACTAGGAGAGAAACAAGACTGTTTTTCACAGTGATGAGTCTCTTATGGATACTCATAGGGATATGTAGGTGTCCAAGAAGACTGAGAAGGGTGGGGTGGGTGGTAAGCATTTTGATAAGATTGTGAACCCACAATAGTAGGGTTTTGTGGAATGAAATGGGAGGCATAACCAGCTTGATATGGTTGATTGAGAGGTGCAAAGTTGGGATTATCATGAAATGGTGTGGTATACATATGGTTTCCATTATAACTTGACATTTTTATGAATGGAAAATGCTTCAAAAATTACAAAATAAGAGCAAAGGATTTCTCAACCAAAGATTTGGGTACATACCAAAAGAGTCACCCAAATTGAGTTGCAAAGTCACCAGGTGCTTGAAGAACACCTCAAAAGGCTGAAACGTTGAAGAAGGCACCACTTCCTCAATGGCATGAAATGAAACTAGGCTGCTTGAACCAACTAATTTTGAATAGAGTCACCATGGTGTTTGAATATATACCTCAAAAGGTAAGATGCATTGAAGAAAACACCAAATTCTTCAATGGAGAGAAGTAGTCCCACCAGGCATGCCAAAAACTATTGTCACATGAAATTGTACCCTACTGAGCATGAAGCTCAACATTCCAATGACACAATGGAAACAACCTCAAGGTGTAGGACCTTTTTGTGTATGAGGTCAAATCTCTATAGAAGGTTGACTTCCTTTTTCAATCCCAATGCAATGTGTTGGTCCAACCCAACACATGAAAACCTACCACTAACCTACTCTAACAACTCATAGGGGAAAAGGGGAGAAGGAATGCATGAAAGGGAAATGAAGGTGGTACACCAAGATGGAAAGGTTGTTTCTTTCTGATCAATATTTGTACAGTACATCAAAGAAGGGGACCAAATCACTCACACAACTCTCTATTTGGTTGATTTTAGAGGAAAACATGGAGGTTAGGGTTTTACAAAGTGTTGGAAGGAAAGAGAATTTCTCAACACAAAGATTGCAAACAATTTAACTCAAACATGTATACATAAAAATGCAAACAAACACTCCAACATGAAGATGATTAAATATTACTCATACATAAAAGAGGAGAGAACCAAAAACAATGATCAACTTCATTAATGTAAAGGAATATAGCCAATCTTTACAGTGGCAGAGTGTAAAATACAATGTGCAAAAGAAAAACCCCAGAGGAGCTAAAGGAAGAAGAACCATGAAAATGAATACATTTCTTGCATTTATAGATAAGGAATAACTTAGAAACACAAGTCAAACCCTAACCCTAACTAGGATTAGTGAAAAAGACTGTGAAATAATGGAGCCATTCCGTGAAAGATGTAACCAGGGCATATATCTGCCAAGAAAGTCAACAAAGAGCAATAAATGGGAATGGGCACCCATGAAATCCACTTGTAGAAGGTGAGAGGAGAAATTAATGTTGTCCTTGAATCCTAGAAACCAAGACAGGCCATTGGGAAGTGGTTGAGCATTAACATCATCACTCAGAAAACACATCTAAATGCAGGAAAGTTGGGAAATCAGGATAAAAAAATCACCTTTACAAGCATGAAAATGAATTAAATGGTCTGGACCCATGAAAAGGAATTTGTCAGACATTGGTTATTGGGTGATCGAGAGTTGGGTGTCGGCCTTACAACTTACCTCATGTTGGGAAGAAGGAAAGAAGAAAGTGTGAAGAAGAAAAGAAACATCGAGGGTAAGAGGGAAAGCTTACCTCTGAAAATTGGGGGTAAGGGAGAAGCATTACCCCCAAAGCTCAAAGCATTCAACACTTAGTCAAATTATGAAAAGAAACCATCAGAGAGACAACCGAATATCGGTGGGACCAAAGGAATGGTCCCTTTGACATTCCGAAGAAGCTCATCAAGGAGAGAATGAATATCAAAGAGACCAAAATAATGGTCTCTTTGGCATTCCAAAGGAATCGATGATCAAAAGCCAAAAAATCTAACTTTTCAGGAATTAGAGGGAATACTTACGTCTTATCTCTAAAGGTAAGAGGAAAGATGCAAGAGAAAAGGACGAAACCTAAAGGCGGGTAGGAGAAAGGTGAAAATGGAAGAGGAGAGAGATTGGTAAGGGGTAAAGGGTAAGGATGAAGGCCAACACCTGAAACACTTAGAAGAAAAAAGGGAAGAGAAGAAGGGGAAAGAGCGATGGAGAAAGCATGCAAGGTAAGCAAGTAAGCAACAACCTGAAACCCCAAAAATCTAGGACTTAGCCAATTTTTAGGAACCCCCAAGGAAAACTCATGCAAGATGGCCCATGTAAGATCTCTCAGATCAGATATCAATGATGGGACATCAAAGGGGGGCATGAAATGTCAACAGTTAGCTCCTAACCATTGACTATTTATTGAAATAGTTATAATAAAATTTCATTACTCCAAATAAATGGTAATATACACATCCACAAGGTGGATGTGGAAGAATTTAAAGTTTGAAAAAATTAGCTAAAATAGACTTATACGAGATCTTACTAGTTTGAGGCCTTTGAACCCAGCATTGGTTGCAGTTGTATGACTACATGTGAGAGAAAAATTCCAGTGAGATGTTTCTTTCTATTGTGTTTACAAATGAAAATTGGAGTTTGGTAACTTTTTGAGTCTAATAACCCTTGCAAATTGTATGGTGACCTTGTGTAAAGTCATGTAGAGAGAAAACTAGAGATTGGACAAACTTTGAGCTTTATGCTAGGTGGGAGGTTAGAGGTGCTTTGTGTTGGAATGAAATGGTGTGGAGGAACATGAAAATTTGTGGCTAGATGGAATGAAAACTATCACATTTAAGTGTTAATAGATGCCATGAGTAGTTTGGGTAGGAGTTGCAAGATGTCAACTAGAAAGGGGGAAGTTGTAGAATATTGTGGCACAAAAGGAAGCAATGAGAAGATAGATGCATGTAGATTTTTTATTTCAAGCATTCTCTTCGCTTCTTGTTATGATGCTTCAAGAAATGGTGTCGATTGGGAATATTAATTATGACAATGATGAGGATTACTTAGTTTCAAGAGGTAATAATCACCAACCTTTGTTAAAGAGCCAATCATCCCAAAGTACACCTATTTCTACTACTTGTGAGACTAGACCAAATTGTATTACAAAGTGAAAACATAAGACAACTCTTATTAATAGGTGCAAACAAAACCCCTGCTCTTCACAAATCTATTTGTTGGCACAACCTACTAATGAATTCATGGTTTAATCAAGAAATCACAAACCCTCAACAAATAACAAACCCTACCAAATAGACCTCTTATGTTGGGGCTTGGCTAATGGAAGAACATGAAGATTTTGAATAGGACGATTAAGGAAAAAAAAATTGCAACCTCACAAAGCAGTAACAAAATATTGAAACCATGCAAAAATAATTTGATCATCACGAAATAAAACTCCCACACCCACAAAAATAGATTTACAAAAAAAAAATCTCAGAAACAAAAAAATTACATTGGTATGGAATTTCAAATAGGTACAACCATTTAAAAAAGGACTGTACTAGCAAAAAAAAATTGCAAAAAATTGAAGTTACCATTTTTTATAAAATGAACCATTATTCTCCATTTCTTGAACCTTATAAACACAATGGTGATGTTTGTTTGGCTCCATAATAATTCTTTGATAGGGTTAGTGTTTGATTCGCCAAAAAATGGGAAGAAACATGAAATTCAACACTTTGATACCATGTTGGAGTAACAAACTATGACCACAAAATTCAATAAATTCCACAGAAGAATCAAGCACAACAAATTAGCCAAGAAACTATCATAAAATGTGTGAATGTACAATGATCTCTCCTTGTCTATGTAAACAAGGAGGAAGTAGGAAGGTGGAATAAAAATACTAACTAACCCTCCAAGATGTGTGACACATGTAGAACACTTGGGACAAGTGTGAGTGCAT